>JXTB01000634.1:67909-141793 GCA_002914805.1 Parasponia andersonii | reverse complement strand
TCTTTTTATGCACGTCATTATAATAGTTAAATAATGATGATCTAATAACAGAAAAAATATCTATAAAGTAAAAAAAATACTTGTTGGATTGATAACCATAAATTATATATATTTTTAATGTATTTCCTATTCTTAATATAAATATTCAAAATTTTAAATTATAATTTCTATAATTTAATATTGCTAATTGTAAAACAATAAATAAAATTTAAAAGAAAATAATATAATTTGAGAAGTTTTTTTAAGGGAAAATTTAGCACTTAGATGTTAGTTAAAATTTTAAAAGAATCATTGGTAGTCAGGTGTAGAGGCTTATATGGTCCATTTAATTAATTAATTGTACACATCTTACTATCCTTTTAAGTTTAAGTGATATTTTGGATTTATATTTCTTTCAAAATTCTTACATAATATACTAAATAAACACAATATTCTATTTGATTGTTCTTTTATATTGTACTATTTACTACGATATAAAATTTTAATATAATACAAAAAATATTATCTAAACAGTAATAATATGAGAAGTAATATTTTTCTAAATAATTTTTTAAAATGGTATTTTCTAAATTAACTTTTAAAAGTGATATTTTTCAAAAATTTACCTTTAATGCAACATTAGTACAATGCAAAATCAAATATAGGATTGTAATAAAATAATACAATACAACTTAATACAATATATCACAATGCAATACGGTATACCAACCGTGATCTAATTAATGATACAGAGATTATTCTTATAGTTAATTAAAGAGTTAAATTTAATTAGAATTATAATGAGTGTAGAAATATTTGTTGAATATTTTCTTAGATGAAAGGGTTAACAACTACAAGCAGAGAAAACTCTTATATATATATAGATATATATATATATATATATTATTATTATTTTTCTTTCTTTTTTTTGAATGATTTCTCTTTTGGTATTAGATGCAATGCAAGAGATTATCTCAAAAGGAAATATTTGATGCAATGCAAAAGATAATCACGTGAGAAGCACGTGAATTATGTCGCTGGGTCTATATAAATATAGGTGGCGTGGTTTCTGTAATCCGCGCATTACAAGGTTGCGTATAATTGAGGGTTAGAGTTGAGTTTCTCTCTCTTACAGCGGAGCTTTCCCCCTCGCTTTGGGATTCAGATCAAACCCTAGCCCAACTCCAATTCACAACCATGTCGTCCAAGCAGGGTACTGTCTCTTCTATTGCCTTGATTCTTTTTATTATTATTATTATTATTATATTTTTGGCTTAATTATTCTTCACCTGAAAATAATTTGAAAAAATAAGCTCAATTGGTGATAGCCATGTTGGGTTTTGGAAATTTTTGAATTGAAGTTTTTTCCATAATTTAGGTGGAAAAGCTAAGCCTCTGAAGCAACCCAAGGCTGACAAGAAAGAGTATGACGAGGTATTTTTCATTTTTATTTTTGCGTGGTGGGTTCTGTCAAGATCTTGTTAATTGTGTTGATCTGGTTTTTGATTATCTGGGTTGATGCTGATTAGTTTGTTCAGAGCTTTAATTGGGTTAGCTATATGATTGTTTTGTGAGAAACATGAAAAAAAAGAAGATAGGAACAAGAGGCAGAGAGATAGTATATATTTGGGATTGTTTTCATGGATGTCTTTGAACATAAAAGTGGAAGTCGCAGTTGTTTTGTCCTTGATTATGCTTCTTTTTTTTTTTTCCAACTACTTGGTTTCCCTTTCTTAAGTTGGATGGATCTAGTTTATTCAATCTAAGATGGATGGGTTTAAGCATTGGTCTATCCATGTCTTATGACTTGACTGTCATATCTTCGATATTTGGCTCAAATATTGACGAATACCTTGGAACACTGAAGGTGCTACCCATATTTATGATAAATTTCCTTCCAAAAAGAAATTGGGCTAGGTGCCGCCTCCCGGTCCTGCAAACTTAGTTTTCGAGTTTCAAAGCTGCAGCATTTATTTTTGTGGTCCTGCCCGATGTTCTCTAGTTGAGTTATGTTGAATCACACTAGGTTACTTGCATCGGACCCTCTTTTAACTTGGGTGTTCTGCTACTCATTTACCCTGAAGCCTTGATGATCGCAAGGCATAAGCCTATTTATTTGTCGTGTAACACGCGTTTTTTAATATTATGAAGTTGTTTTAACAGTTTGGATTGTATTTACTTTGATTCAGGTTGACATGGCTAACATTCAGAAGAAGAAGGAAGAGGAAAAGGTGAGGCTGTTTTTCTGGTCCTCTGTGTGTTCTTTTCTTTTCCTTCGTGGAATGTCTTGTGATTAACCATTCTGATTATGATTCTTATGACTATTAGGCACTGAAGGAGCTTAAAGCTAAGGCACAACAGAAGGGTTCTTTCGGAGGTGCCGGGCTCAAGAAAAGTGGAAAGAAATAAGGGGTTCGAATGGGATAATATCATTCTTGAGCGGATGTATTTATAGAACCGTTGTTACGATGACGTCCTTTAATTTGTGTGATGGTCTATGTCGTTTATGAATTTGCTGCTTAACTTTGTTCCAGTGACGAATGTATAAGATCAAATAAATGACTTGGCACTTTCCACCAATTTGAGATCATGTGTTGTTGTGCTTATTTTTTAAGCTTTGCAAATGGTTTATTTTCTATCATTAGTACAAATAGAATTATCCTCAGGAAACCTATGGGCATGCTTGATTTATCTATTCTATTTTATTCAAATAGAAAATTCATCGAAATGGTGTTGTTTCACCAATTCTAGATTTTTTATTTAGTTTTTTTATTCAAATCAACACCAATTCTAGATTTTTTATTTAGTTTTTTTATTCAAATGATTTTTTAAAACTAGTATTTATTTCAATAATTTAATTTTTCTAAATAAATAATCTATAAGTCGTATTAACTATTAACTATTAGAATAGATTTTGTATTAATTATTGAAATCCAATGAGCCTAAAAAGTATTTTTTAAAAGTTCATTTTAATATCTCTTATTTTAATTATAATTTATTCTCATTCTAATATCTCTTATTCTAATTATAATTTATTCCATCTTATTCTAATTATAATTTATTTCAATGTTAATGGCATTTACAATTCGGATGTCACTGATTGTCCTAAACCAAAGTTGATGTGCGGTTTAAACATACCACGTGTGGTTTACACATTCCATTCGTTTCCTCCCTCTTCTAATTAGAGAAATTATTTGAAGGGATAGATGCTATGCCTTTCACCTCTAGGTGTTTTTCAAATCATCCATATCTATGTGGGAATTTGTTTTGAACCGGCCGTGGAAGGGGTCTCGTTTCCCCATGGTCCAAATCCTCTACAACACGGACAAAGCTTTTTCTCGAGGAAATTAGGCTCAATAGCATATTTCAGGGGCTAAATTTTAGCTCTGGTCCCATAACAGGACTCATGTATTCCATATTCAGAGACGTCTAAGGTTCTAAAAGGAAATTAAAAGCAACGATGAGAAAAGCAATATTAGTATATGAACTAAAGATTTTCTTATTAGTATTGCACATTACCTCTAAAGGAATCAAAATTATGACTTTCTTCAAGTCGCTGGGAACAAACTCAGATACCCTAGGCTAACATCGATCAGAATGACGACACTGCAATATAGTTCAAAAACACCTTTATTACATATAGCTATTGCTTTTCAGGGTTGTCTGGGTTTTCCCTTTCTGGATCTTCCTCTTCTTCCTCTTCTTTCTTTTCCTCCTCCTCCTCGTCTTCTTCAGGAGGATCTGCTGGCATTGGGATTGGCATTGGAGTTTTCAATGGTGCAAACTGAGGGAATATATCTGGTCTCCTTCCAGGCTTGGGCCTTTCCCATTCCTGCAATGTCAAGTAAATTTGAAAGAGATGAGAAGACCAACATCATTATTTTCACAAAATACAATGAATTAGTATCACATAATTGACCATCAAGCGATCCTAAAGATTATAGAGACACTAGGAAATTTATGAAAGCCAACAAGCTTTCTGACATTTTCTCGCCTATAAACTAGATTTTTCATGCTAGTGGATTACGAGCATCCATCGAGTACACACTTGACACCACACACAAACAGATCAAATAGCAAAACAATACATGACAGAACATTTCCTATGAAACATCGGTATTCATCTTATCATGTTAACTAGTTCCAATAGAATATATGAATATCTCTGCCCCTGTCTCGGACGGTTTCAGAGGGAAAGGGGGAAAAAAAAAAACAAAAGACTACAAGATGAAATGGACCAAAAAGTACGTAACCAAAACAAATCACTTAGTAACTATCACAGAAAGTCCATGGAGCAAATTCCACTCTCTACGGATTAACGTAAAACGTTAGAAAAAAACAATTATAGCATCTGTTCAGGCATACCAACAACAAGGGGTATACTGTTTTCTTCAATTTCTTGGGATATGAATGCAAATTATGCAATTGATTCTTCCTACTCTTCTCATGTTTTAACTAGATATTACATGATACCTCACCAATGTGAGTTCAAGAACTCCCATAACAGCTACCTATTTAGCCTTTTTTTAGCATAAATAAGATAGCGGAAACCCTCAAAATTAAGCTTTTTTATTGATGTCTCAAATTCTAGCAATATGAAATACATAACCCACGATTTAAGAACATCAAATAAGTGCTCAATATATATGCATTACCAGATGTGACAACAAATGATATTCCAAATATGAACAAACACCTAACTATCCTAACCAAAACACAAAAAACTGTACCCCAGATGTGTCTGTGTGTACAGTATATATATATATATATATATATATATATTACATAATTTAGACCAAAATTTAGAACCTTATCCTAAACGAATTGAACAGAAATGACCAAATTCGTGGTCATAAAAACAATATAGTACCACGAATCAAAACACAAATTGAACAAAATATTCCCAACGAAAAAAAAACAATAAAAACGATAAATGAATATATATATATACACACACATATGTATATGTGTTGTCATTACATGGAGAGGGGCAAAAATAAAATCTTACAATAGGGAAATCAAGGGGAGAGCGGCGGGTCATCTTTTCCTCCTCGGGAGCCATACGAGCCACGTGACTAGGAAATCGACGGCCGGAAAATATTACCGGAGCTCGATCGCGGCCGAGGAACGGCGTCGGAGTAAGAGAGCAATTGGGACTTTTGGTCTCCCGAAAATTACAAGAAGAAGAAGAAGATGATGATGATGAAGACGAGGACGATGAAGAAGATCTTGGCCTGAGTGCCAGAACTGAAGGCAGAGGCAGTGCGAGAGTCCGCAACGCCATTAGGGTTGGGATTCCTGCTTCTCTCTCTAGTCTCTCTCTCCTTCCTTCCTTCCTTCCTTGTTTCTCTCTCTGTACACCAACCACAAAGTCACACCGCCTCTGGATTTTGGAACAGAAATGGTTTCATCTTGGAAGCCCCTCTCTCTCAATTGGGCCCTTGGACTGGAGAATTTTAGCCCAATTATGGATTGGACCAACGCACTTGTAAACTTTTCTTTTGTATTGGGCCCAACAACAATAATAACTGGCCCAAATGTGAACCTTCCGCCTCCCCTCAAAATAATAATAATAATAATAAAATAAACAAAAAAACATGATTCACGAAAGCCACATTTTTTCCTCTTTCCACATTAACGACTAGAATCTTTATCCTTAATTATAATATGATAATGCTACTAAATTTTTAATATTAACACGTGTCGCATGTGAGTGGTAATATTCAATTAGTAAATATGATTAGCCTATTTGTGGTAAGTTTTAATACACTAATTAAATAATGCTAACTCAAATGCCATATGTATTGGTATTAAAAATTTGGAACAAATTTTGGTACATCTAGTATTATCTATTATAATATTAACTCTTAATGTCACGATCCAAACCCCTGGTCAATGGCAGAAAATGAATTTCATAAGTGGAAATTCATAATTTATTTTAAAAAATTTTAGAAAGACGACAACTAGTTTACAAAAATAGTTCAAATTTTAAATTCCCACAGTTTGTGATCACCACTAGACATAAACTATTAATAATAATAGTAAAATATAAATATGTATCACATCGTCATCACCAGTGAGTATCATAGACAATACAGACTAAATCCAAAGTATGAATCTTAAATATTATTACAAGTCCAAGGTGAGTATCTAAGTAGTTACCAACCACAAACTAGGGTAAACTTCTTCTTGGATTACTACGTCCCGGAGTTGCCCAAGTCGCACTGTAAATCACCTGAAAAGGGAAAGAAATGGGGTGAGCATTCGCATGCTCAGTAGGAATTTCAATTACCCTTTTTGATATGAATGCAACTTTTCAAACCTGCATGGTTAGCACCTTTCCAAAATCCATTTATAAAATATGTTTACAAAGAAATCAAAATCATAAGTAATCATGTTCATAGTTGTACATATCATAAATTAACTAAGTACAAGTATATACATGAGCTCTCATTCTCCCATCACGATCCTGTAATACCTATGAATAGAGATACCCAGCATCCTGTCATTACCCGGAGTGTGTCAGCAAATCTTGCGCAGGAGACTAGGTCTCTCACCTAGTGCTGCAGCAACTCACCAGTGATCTAAATTCCATGATACTAAAATGAAACTCAAGTACATGATCCTATGGTAGGTACAACATGTCATAGAGTGTGTAATAACTATGCATCAAGTGTTTTAAGAAATCATACTTTAATACTCATTTGGTATTATTCTGAGATTTACAGAAAATTGGGCAGCATAATGGTTGTATTTTCCCAAAACCAAAATTGAAACCTGCATAAAAATCAAAACAATCAATCCCAGAACAATCCAATATATCTCAACAGTTCACAAATTTATCAAATATCCAATCAAACCATTGAATTTCATAAAAATCGACATTTTCAAGAAATAGGTCATAAAGCACATTTTAAATTAAAATAAGTATAAAACTTGGAAATTGAACCCCTACCTCACTAGAATAATGATATCACGCTAATGGGTCCTCAAGGCGCCGTTGAACGATCGCTCGGAGAGTCGGGAACCAATTCTAGGCCATCGATCGCTCATTTGTGAAAAATCAACTCCTCAACAGAGCTTCGAATCGACAAACAAACCTCTTTACCGAACTCTTAGCACCCAGAATAGCTAGATTAGACATATGATTCGATTAGTTCCGGTCCGAGCCGACACTGGACTGGTGTCATGCAAAATTAGATAAAATCTAAGCTGTTAGATATGGTCTTTCGTGCCGATCATCAAATATAGTCAATATATATTTATATATCAAACTTCATCATTTTTTGAGTACATTCCAAAAATGATAACAAAAATGAAATCTAACGGTCTGATCAAAAGTCAAACCCGAGCTCAAAATTACACAAAAATGGCAACTTTTAATCCGGATAAAATGGGATCGTGATATATATACCTGGAGAAAGCCCACGACGAGAGGATTCGATCGCCGCTAGTTTCGCGGCTTTTCGTTGCCAAAATTCGCACCGGCGAGCGGTGGAAGCACTGCGGAGCTTCGCTCCGTCCCGCGGCAACACGGCGGTCAGGCATCTCGGAGCTTTAGCTGGGCGGCACGCTCATCTCATGCGGTGGCGGGCACTCCGAAAAGAGAGAGAACAGTGAAAGAGAGAGAGAGACGACGGAGGGAGAGAGAACGGGAGAGAGAGCAGAGAGAGAAACAATGAGGGGGGGATGAGCGGGTGAGAGAGAGTGAAAAAAAAGAAGATCTGATTTTTTTTTAATATAAATTTGGTCAAAAGACCTTTTTGTCTTCTTAAAAAACAAGATTTTACATTCTCCCCTCCTTATAGGAATTTTGTCCCGAAATTCAAAGTACAAGACATAAATCAAAGTACAACCTTAAGTTGAAAGTTAAACAAATGAGGATACTTTTCATACATCTCGGTCTCAAGTTCCCAAGTTGCTTCTTCTTCCTTGTGGTGTTCCCAAAGAACTTTGACAAGTGGTATCTCTCTATTGCAAAGCACCTTGAGTTCTCTCCCTAATATTCAAACTGGTTGCTCCTCATAAGTCATATTCTCTTGGATAGGTACTTCTACATATTGGACAAGGTGAGACGGGTCAAGTATGTACTTCCTGAGCATTGAAACATGGAATACATTGTGTACTCGACCCAACTGCGGTGGTAGATCCAGACGATAAGCAACAGGTCCAATTCTTTCAGTAATTTCGAATAGCCCAATGTACCTTGGAGCTAACTTCCCTCTAACTCCAAATCTTGTGACTCCACGCATTGGCGTAACTTTCAAGAATACTCTGTCACTAATGTCAAACTCTACCTTGCATCTTGAGGTGTCAGCATAGCTTTTCTGACGACTTTGAACAATCTTGAGTCTTTCTCTGATCTTGTTAACCTTCTCAGTAGTCTCTTGTACTAGCTCAAGCCCAAGAGTAACACGCTCCTCTATATCAGCCCAACACAAGGGTGATCTACAGGATCTCCCATATAGTACCTCATTTGGAGCCATACCAAGACTAGTTTGGTAGCTGTTATTACAGGCAAACTCTACCAATGACAGGTGATCATCCTAGCTTCCACTAAAATCTAGTATACATGAACGAAGCATGTCTTCTAGGATCTGTATAGTCCTCTCAGATTGGCCATCTGTATGAGGATGATGAGTTGTATTAAGATTCAGTTCTTTTCCCAAAGCTCTCTACAAAGCTCTCTAGAATTTTGATGTAAATCTTGGATCTCTGTCAGAAACTATGCTTGATGGTACCCCATGTAAGCGAACAATATTATCCACATAAAGATGACTAGGTCGAGTGAGTGAAAAGTCAATCCTGATTGGTATGAAGTGTGCGGTCTTTGTCATCCGATCAACTATCACCCAAATAACGTCATTCTTTCTTTGAGTCTTTGGTAGGCTTGTCACAAAATCCATGGTGATTTTATCCCATTTCTATTCCGAAATAGATAAAGACTGAAGTAGTCCAGGTGGCCTCTGGTGTTCTGCCTTGACTTACTGACAAGTCATATACTTAGCTACAAAAGTAGCTACATCTCGTTTCATACCTTTCCACCAGTACTACCTCTTCAAATCATGATACATCTTAGTGCTACTAGGATGTACTACGAACTTAGACTTGTAAGTTTTAGTCAGAATAGTTTCTCTAATATAAGGGTCATTGGCTACAGCTAGCCTTCCATTGAAAAGCACAAACGCTTCTTTATTGGTACTCCAACCATCCAACTGCTCACCATTCTGAAGTTGGTTCCAGACCACTCTCAATTCTTGATCTTGCCATTGACTTTGCTGTGCTATCTGGAGGAGTGATGGTGTAGCCACAATGTTACTGATACAAGCAGTTTTCTCATTTTCACTATACTCCAAGTTATAGTCACCAATGTTAACCGAATTCTTCCAATCTTCTAGTATCAACGAAGCAAACATGCTATGAGACTTTCTACTCAAAGCATCAGCTATAACATTAGCCTTTCCAGGATGATACTGAAGTTCGAAATCATAGTCCTCCATATACTCAACCCATCTTCTCTGTCTTAAGTTTAGGTCTGGTTGAGTGAATAGATACTTCAAACTCTTATGGTCAGAATAAATCTCACATTTCACATCATACAGATAACATCTCCATATCTTAAGAGCAAAGATCACAGCTGCTAACTTTAGATCATGAGTAGGGTAGTTCTTCTTATTTGGCTTCAACTGACATGAAGCATAAGCTACTACCTTGCCATTCTGCATTAAGACAATCCCAATCATGAACCAAAAGCATCGGTATACACGACATATGGTTCATTATTGTTAAGAACAGTAAGAACAGGTGCAATTGTTAATCTCCTCTTCAATTCAATGAAAGCTACTTCACAATCATCATCCCATACAAACTTGACATTCTTTCTCATCAACTTTGTCAAACGCATTGCAATTCTTGAGAAATTCTCAACAAAGCGGCGGTAATAACCTGCTAGACTAAGAAAACTTCTTATCTCAGTTATATTCTTTGGTCTTTCCCATCCTAGAATAGATTAGAAATTCCTTTATGAGATATAACATATCCCAAGAATTTCACTTCTGTCATCCAAAATTCACATTTGGTTCTCTTGGCATAAAGTTAATGATCCCTCAAGGTCTGAAGTATAATTCTCAAGTACTTAGTATGTCCTTCTCGAGTTTTAGAATAGATCAAGATATCATCGATGAAGACAACCATAAATCGATTCAAATAAGGTCTGAAAATCCTGTTCATAAGGTCCATGAACACTGCTGGAGCATTAGTCAGACCAAATGGCATAACTAGGAACTCAAAGTGACAGTAACGAGTCCTGAATACAGTTTTCGATATGTCTTCTTCCCTGATCTTTAACTGATGATAACCAGATCAGAGATCAATCTTGGAAAAGAATCTTGATCCACTCAATTGATCAAACAGTTCATCAATTCTTGGCAAAGGATATTTGTTCTTTACTGTTAGTTGATTTAGTTTTCTGTAATCCACACAGAGCTGAAACGTTCTATCAGCTTTCTTGGTAAACAGGATAGGAGCACCCCATGGAGAGGTACTACTCCTAATGAATCTCTTTGATAAAAGATCATCCAGCTGACTTCTCAACTCAGTCATTTCTGCTAGAGCCATGCGATAGGCTGGAATAGAAGCTAACTGAGCCCCGGGAATCAAATCAATGCAGAATTCGATCTCCCTGTCAAGTGGTAGCCCCAATAATTCCTCGGGAAAAACATATGGAAACTCGCTAACCACTGATATCCAAGGGTACTGATCGGCTGTTCCTATCTCACCATCGTGGCAAATAAATTCCCATAGCACTCTAGCTTCTTCCTTCCACATATGCATGCTTTCAGAATAGGACTCGGTTTCAAGGATTCAAGTGAGCTTGGTAAATAACAAGATGTCCATCCTTTGGAAAGAGAGTCACTTTCTTGTTGAAACAGTCAACAGTTGCTCGGGTACTTGGATAGCCAATCTATCCCGAGAATCACATCAAATTGTTGCAAAGGTAACACAACTAAATCTGCTAGTAGCTTCTTATCATCAATCACAACAAGACAACCATGACAGATAGTAGACACATTAGTAACTCCACCCATAGATGTTCCCAAAGTAAATACATAGTCCAATATAGAACATTCCAATCCCAACATTTGAGTAAACAACATGGAGATGAAAGAATGGGAAGCACCGGTATCAAATAAGACATGAACCCAAGAATGAGAAATAAGAATCATACCATTAACAACACCTCTGTCAGTGTGATCCTGAGTCTTATCTGCCTCTCTAATCACATAGGCTTGACCAGACGCTTTTCCTTTTCCCTTGTTTCCTCTTCCTTAACTTGGGCGACTGTTACTAGATCCTAGACTGGTACTGATATATCCACGCCCTCCTTGGTTTCCAGAACTTTATGGAGTCTGGAAATTCTGAGTATAGCCTTGGTTGTAACCTGAACCTTGTGGCCTATACTGATGCTGGTATTGAGAACCATAAGGCTGTTGATAAGGAGTGGAAGTGAATGCCTGAGACTGGGTATGAGATTGCACTGGTCTCATCTGACTGCCCTGAAAAGGAACTGAAGCACTCTGACTTCTCTGTGATCCTCCTTGAGACAATAGAGATCCCTATTGACGGTAGGGGCAAGCTTTCTTCTGGTGGCCTTGCTGTCCACAATTAAAGCATCCATAAGGTCCATTGCGACTTTTCCCTGAAGAGCCACTACTGTTACTACTTCCACTATTCTGAGAATTCTGCCTTGCCATTACCCTTGGCTCTTCTTGTTCATTTTCCTCTCGTTGCCCTTGTTTCTTGAACGATCTCTCATTGCTGACCGATCATTAAGAAAAGCCTCAGCTTTTTGGGCTGTAGTAACTAAGTCAACTAGATTGCTGAAGGGTTGGGTCACAACCTTCTCTAAGATGGTTGGTCTCAAAGCCTCCATGAACTTGACAATCTGGAGGGTAGGGTCCATCCCGGGTGCATAAGCATATTGTGCCAACTCCACAAACTTCACATAATACTCATTCACTATCATGTTACCCTACTTGAGCCGTTTATACTCTTTAATCATAGCAGCTCTATGACTAGCATTAGCATAATGACTCCTGAATAATCCCTCAAAGGCTTCCCAAGTTATATCAGTCACGTCCTAGGTCAACTTAACTGTCTCCCACCAATTAATAGCTCAATCAATCAGCTTATACCCAAGTTATATCAGTCACGTCCTGGGTCAACTTAACTATTTCCCACCAATTAATAGCTCCATCAGTCAGCTTATAAGTGGCAAATATTACTTGGAACTCTGCTGGCGTCCCAATAGTTGTGAAGGTCCTCTTAATATCTCTAAGTCATTTCTTAGCTGAGGTGGGATTAGGTCCCCCATCGAATGATGGTGGATTAAGCTTCATGAAGTCTTTGAAGAAACTAGCCTCATTCCGTCCTCAAACCCAATAATGCTCGTAAAGCATTATATGAGTCGGCTATAGGGTCAGGGGTTTGCTATTATGGTAGAGGTGTTTCAGCTCTAGGCTCTTGCCTCAGTATTCTTCTCCTTGGAGGCATTATAGTTCTGTATTCATATGCCAAAGTGTTAGCAAGATAGTGATGCAATTACTTTTGAAAAAAAAAAAAGAAGTCACAATCTAGTCTAATGGTGTCACATCCGAGGTAATTAAACCTCTGCTCTGATACCAAAAATCTTTTGTCACAACCCAAACCCCAGGCTAGTGGCAGAAAAGGAATTTCACAAGTGGAAATTCATAATTTATTTTAGAAAATTTTAGAAATGCGACAACTAGTTTATAAAAATAGTTCAAATTTTAAATTCTCACAGTTTGTAATCACCACTAGATATAAACTGTTAATAATAGTAGTAAAACATAAATATGCATCACATCGTCATCACCAATGGGCATCATAGATAATACAGACTAAATCCAAAGTATGAACCTTAAATATTATTACAAGTCCAAGGTGAATATCTAAGTAATTACCAACCACAAACTAGGGTAAACTTCTTCTTGGATTACTCTGCCCTGAAGTTGCCCAAGTCAGACTGTAAATCACCTGAGAAGGGAAAGAAAGGGGTGAGCATTCGTATGCTCAGTAGAAAGGGGATGAGCATTCGCCATTGAACGATCGCTCGGAGGGTCGGAAATCAATTTTAGGCCCTTGATCGCTCACTTGTGAAAAATCAACTCCTGAACGGAGCTTCGAATCGACAAACAAATCTCTTTACCGAACTCCTAGCACCCAAAATAGCTAGATTAGACATATGATTCGACCAGTTCCAGTCCGAGCTGACACCGGACTGGTGTCACGCAAAACGAGACAAAATCTAAGCCGTTAGATATGGTTTTTCGTGCCAATCACCAAATGTAGTCAATATATATATATATATATATATCAAACTTCACCATTTTTCGAGTACATTCCAAAAATGACAACAAAAACGAAATATAACGGTCGGATCAAAAGTCGAACCCGAGCTCAAAATTACGCAAAAATAGCAACTTTTAATCCGGGCAAAATGAGGTTGTGATATATCTACTTGGAAAAAGCCCACGACGAGAGGATTCGATCGCCCCTAGTTTCGTGGCTTTTCGTCGCCAGAATTCGTGCCGGCGAACGGCGGAAGCACAACGGAGCTTCGCTCCTTCCTGCGGCAACGCGGTGGTTCGGCATCTCGGAGCTCCGGCTGGGCGGCGCGCTCATCTCGTGCGGCAGCGGGCACTCCGAAGAGAGAGATAACGGTAGAAGAGAGAGAGAGAGAGAGACGATGGAGGGAGAGAGAACAGAGAGAGAAACAGTGAGGGGGGGATGAGCGGGTGAGAGAGTGTGAAAAAAAAAGATCTAATTTTTTTTAAAATTTGGTCAAAAGACCCTTTTTGCCCTCTAAAAAAATAAGATTTTACACTTAACACACCCATTTGATGAAATCTGTAATTCTTGAAATTAAAAAGAAAATCATTGAAAAAAGTTAAAACATTTTAGTTAGATAAAGTTTTAGAATTATAGATGAAAATATTGTGCCTTCTAAATTCCAATTATTTTGATTAAGTGACCATCTCTCTCTCCATTGCTATTTAAAGTTTTAATTCAAAGTTTATGAAAATTAACTTAAGAACCCTAATTTTTTTATAAGGAAAAATAAGTAAACAATAATAAAATAAAATAAAATAATGACAATTGAATAATAATTTGAATCCCAAAATTGTTCTATCTATTATTTTAATTAGAAAGAATATATTAAAATACCTAGATTTTAGAGTGAGTTTTTAGAGAGAGAGAGAGAGAGAGAGAAAAGTTGACGAATAAGATGAATGATTGAAGATTCTATAACTAGAGGGTAGGAAAAGAAATATTATTAGACTTTTTTTTTGGTTAATATCCAATTTTACAATAAGAAATATTAGATAGGTGTGTATTAAGAAGATATTTAAATTTTAAAGAAGTGTTGAATAGAAAAGGATTGGGGAGAGAAAAAAGAGAGGTGGCAATAGAGCCACCTTTCACCAAATTGCGACAATTTTAAGCGTATTAATTTATCTTTACGAAAAGGGTTAAAAAAATTTGAAGTATGGCTATTTTGTATAATTTAATCACGTATTTTGATTTATGTAAAATTATATTTTTATATTTTAAAGTTATAAAAAATGTATACTTTTTGTATATAAATTGATCGACAAATTTATCATTGAACACAAAATTTGAATTGAGGATATCTTATTTCTGTTAACTAACACAAAAAATGATTAAAAATAACTTAAAGATAATTATTACAAATCACTCAATTTGTTAAAAGAATGTAGAAATTTAAAATACGGAATTATAATTTTATACAAATTAAAAAATATGTTTAAAATTACAAAAAAATCATACTTGAGAGTATTTTTTTTTTTTTGGTAATTACCTCCCGTGAAAAAGGAAAAGTATTGTGCGACCAGCAATCTCCTAAGAAAGAATCTATCTATGAGAGAGTGACGAGATCACCAGAATTCATATACAATATATTGGATGACTCTACTACTAGTGGTTCGATGGGTGATTTTGGCGAGGATTAGTATGAGTTTGGTTGGTGATTCCCGACATTTCAATTCATTATCTTGTTGAAATGTATTATTTTAAGCATAAATAGAATTAATAATTAAAAAAAAAAAACAAAAACACCATAAGGTTATACATATAAGGCAAGGAACATGACAAGTGATTCATTCATTTTTCACATGTAATGACTTGCACGGTCGGACCGCTACATATTTGTATCACTTTGAAATTCCAAAATTTCCATTTTTAGAGGTCCCGCTGATTCGGAAAAAATGGCAAACAAGACTTGCTTCTGCGTTACCCTTTTCATGCCCCAAAAAAAAAAAATAAAAATAAATAAATAGTTGAAACCTATTGAGTAGTGAGTAGTGAGTAGAGAAGGGTGTTAGTGGTGGTGATGTCACTCTGCCTTAAGAGACGTGTCTTTTGCGAACTCTGATAACAAACCCAACCTATCAACGACAGATAAGGACACAGTGTCGTAGCCTCCACTTGGGCACACCACTCTGGACCCTTTCACATGTTTTCCAAAGCCCATGACTTGTCATGGCTTTGCCTTGCCTTTGCATCACCAAACCACTGAAAAAGGCGTCAGATTGGGTGACTCAGAAATCCAAAGCCAGCTCTCCCTTTCTTTTCCTACAAATATATTTTAAAAAAAAAGTTCGCATCACCCACTTTGACACCGTGGAGATTTTCCATTGGTCCACGTGGCACTCTGACTGTTCCCTTTGAAACAGGACTTTGGCCGTTTCTTTGCTTTTCCCCATAGTACATTTACCAAGGAAATAGCAATAGGTGGCTTTTGTTTCGTTCCCAAGTTTAGACCTGAGAGAAACCTTTGGTGTCCGCTGATTCTGGATTTGGGTTCTCTCCTTCTTCCCTCCCCTTCCCTTGTTTTTCTAGCAAGAGTTTATTTGAAGGGTCTAAAAAAGGAGAGTAAGAAAGTTGAGAGAGAACGGTATGTGGGGTTTTTTGCTTTCTAATAAATAACTCAAAATATACAATATTTGGTGACACAAAGGAGCCCCAAAAGGAAATTTGGTGACAATTCTTCAGGATAACAGATAAGCATATTAACACTAGATAATATATATATATATATATATGTATATATTTGTATTTATTTACCCGTACTCAAATTGGAGTTTGTTCAAATACATAATACATATACATAGAGACAGGCAGAGGAGAGTTTGAGCCGTGCAAGCAAAAGGAAAAATCAGAGATATGCAATTCTAAAATCTCTACAAAACAGGGCAAGGCAAAAGAAGAATTGGATTTTCATCAAAAGAGCCAAAAAGCTTAATGGGATAAAGAAGAAGATGGACTTTTGGCCAGAGTTTCTTGCTAGCAGTTGGGGTAGAGAATTTGTGGCTGGAGGGTTTGGAGGCATAGCTGGTGTAGTCTCTGGCTATCCCCTTGACACACTCCGGATCCGGCAACAGCAACACTTGAACTCTGGTTCAGCCTTTAGCATCCTTCGCAATGTTGTTTCAACTGAAGGGCCCGGTGCCCTTTATAGGGGCATGGCGGCACCTTTGGCCTCTGTCACTTTTCAGGTCATGTTAATAATTAATTTCTCTTTTGTTCAAAAAAATTGATTGATTATGTTACGAAATTGTTTTCGTGTTTCTTTATCTATCTTGATCAATTGGTGGGTACATATCTTTATTGTTTTTGGCTGTGGGATTTATTGGAATACCAGGGTGGTAAGTATACATTCAAAGGGGTTTAGTGAAGGGTCATTCTCAGCTTATAATGAGAGTTCAGGCCGAAGAACCTTATCAAGATATAGCCTTACTAACCGAGCATATAAACTATAAATCTTTGCTTTATTTTGATGGTACTATTGCTCCGATTGGGGTAGGGTTGAAAACTTAGATTACTTGTATTTGTACGTATGGTTTTGGCGAAATTCAGTACATGGTTCGTAACTTCATTAGAAAATATAAGAGTAATATTTTTCTGTGACGACACCAACATTATGATTGAAGATGTCTGTAGTGATCTGAATACCTTCTCCACTCGAATCTTACAAGAATCCAAGTCTGTTAACTCGATAAACAGAAGCCTTGGTGTCTTACTTAAGCTCTTTCAATAGTGTCATAAAAATCCATTCATGTATCGGCACATCAAAACTGTCGTGTGATAAAATATTACACAACAAAATTGGGTGAGAGAGTTAGGAAGGTAGAAAAGGAGAACCAATGTCACCCACTAAACTACGCATCTTTGATCTTTAAAGCCATGAAACTTTCACACAAACGCATAAAGTTGCAATTGTCATGACTCATGTGTCACACACGGGATTATTGATATGCTACCACGTAAAGTAAAGATGTTCCACAATTTTTCTGTGGCAAATCGTTATTGTGATAACTTTTTGCTATCCTTGTCAATAAAGTAGTTTCAACAATTCTTATAGCAGCCTTATACCAAACTAACAAATTATCTTTACATTGCAGAATGCCATGGTTTTCCAGATATATGCAGTCCTCTCCCGAGCATTTGACTCTTCCGTATCAGCTAAAGACCCGCCTTCTTACAAAGGAGTTGTTCTAGGAGGAGTCGGTACCGGTGCTCTACAGAGTCTAATGCTCGGCCCTGTAGAACTTGTTAAGATTCGCCTTCAATTGCAGAGCATAAGCAAAGCGAAAACTCATCAACTTCAACCTCACAAAGGCCCTATAAGTGTCGTCAAAAGCATAATGAAAACAGAAGGTTTGAGAGGAATGTATAGGGGTTTGACCATAACTGTTCTCAGGGATGCACCTGCCCATGGTGTTTATTTTGGGACATACGAGTATATGAGAGAGCAGCTTCATCCGGGCTGCAGAAAGAATGGCCAAGAAAACCTCCAGACAATGTTGATCTCCGGAGGACTGGCCGGAGTTGCTAGCTGGATTTGCTGCTATCCATTGGATGTTATGAAGACCAGATTACAGGCTCAAATTCCATCTTCTTCTCCTTTAAAGTATAATGGAATTATTGATTGCTTTCGGAAGAGCGTGAAGCAGGAAGGATTCAATGTGCTCTGGCGAGGGTTAGGTACTGCGGTTTCCAGGGCGTTTGTGGTAAATGGTGCCATTTTTGCTGCTTATGAGATTGCTCTGAGGTGCTTATTCAACAACGGAAGTATTGAAACAGATAACACAGTCTTTGAGAAGCAAGAGGACAAGTTGTCTAATGGGATTTAAGTTGCAAGAAATTATGCTGTTCATTATTTGACGACGTTTATTAAAAATTATAAAAATCAGTCGGAGGTAAATTTATTTTTAGATGCAATATTGCTTTATTTGAATTTCTTATACACCAAAAAAAAAAAAAAAAAACAACAAAAAGGGATCTGGAAAAAATTGATGATTTATCACTTATCAGTGGAAGCATCCTATACATCTGAATATGGCTCTATTATGGATTATGTTGGTTCCCTTTCCAACCACTTGCAACAAAAATGTCACATGAATGCTCAACAATGTTGTCCTGCTAGACTGTAATTTCACGTAAAGGAATGCCATGAATACGATCATTCAATTACCATATTACGTTTTACATAGTAATATCACAGACACAATAATCCTCCATTATTGCCTAGGAATGGAGACCCCTATGCTGAGTAATACAGAAGACAAACCGTAGCAGTAGGTGAAATTTCAGTAGACCTTATATCGTAAGAACAGGCATAGTATACTGCAGACATAATTAACGCTAGCTTCTGATAACAACCACCGCAATAGACACACTTATCTGTTTGCTTTCAGCTAGTTATAACTTATATAAGGCACTGCATGTTCTGTGACTCTGGAAATAAAGGAATCTTGTCTTCTTTCAGTAGATTTTTTTGATATCTTTTCCCATGCTGATGCAAGTCCTGAACTTTCATGTTCCTGAACTTTCATGTTACCATGTAGTGAAAAACAAAATAGTAGTTGCATCTTTTGCTATTATGAGTGATACCTTATGCAGATTTCAACCGATACATGTCAACTTCTTTATTGAAGAATTTAAAGTATAATTAGAATTTATATAATAGAATAAACTGTCTTAAACATAGAATCATTCAACGCAATTTAAGATTGGAACTTGTCAAACAAAACTAATGCACCAGATTTATAAACAAAACCAGAAGATTATTCTCACCCGTCTATATTTCAACACATTTAGAGGTACATATTATGAAAGCAAGTTTTAGATTAAGACTCAAGGTAATCCAAGAAAACTTGCTCCTACACCAAAACGCAAAACAAAAAGAAGAGGTGCCCTTGACTCAGTTTTAAAGCTTCAGATACCTCCAGTGCCAAACTGTTCGATCCTATCTTCACTGAGGCTGAGACCAGCCATGGCATCAGCCAAACCAGAGCTCGTTTCCACAAGCACACGGGGATCATTGTAGTGCCTAACAGCCTGAATTATGCCCCTAACACGCTCGTACGGATCAGCGGAGTCGAAGATCTCCGAACTCACGAAGACTCCGTCGCAGCCTAGCTGCATCATCAGAGCCGCGTCCGCCGGCGTCACAATCCCGCCGGCGGCGAACTGGCCGACGGGAAGCCTGCCCATTTGCTTGGTCTGCGCAACAAGGTCGTACGGCGCAGCTATCTTCTTCGAGAACGCAAAAACCTCGTCTTCGTCCATGTTGTTCAGGACCCTTACATCCCCCATTATCGACCTCACGCTCCGTACGGTCTCGGCAATGTTACCGGAACCCGTTAAGTCTCCCTGAGTCCTAATCATGGCGGCGCCTTCCCTGACCCTCCTCAGAGCCTCCCCGAGATTCTGACACCCGCAAAGAAAAGGGGTCCGGAAATTGTGCTTGTTGATGAAATTCTCCTCGTCCGCCATAGTTAGAGCCTCACTCTCCTCTATGTAATCGACCCCGATGGCTTCGAGTATCTGGGCCTCGACGAAGTGCCCGACTCTGGATCGCGCCATTACAGGAATCGACACAGCTCGCTTAATCTCCTTCACGAGGGACGGGTCCGCCATGCGCGAAACCCCTCGGCGTACGGCATGTTCGGATACGATGACAGAGCAAGCCCCGGCGTCTTCGGCGAGCTTGGCTTGCTCGGCAGTGGTGACTTCGAGAATGGCCCCGCCGCGAAGCATTTGGGCTAGTCCGACCTTGATCGAAAATGGGTTCTTCTTGGCATCGGTAATGGCGTTGCTGTTGTAGACCGTGACAACGGCGCCGTCTTCAGCCATGGCCGACCGAGTATGGTGCTGAAAATTTTGGAGAAAAAAATACAGAGCCAATCTGACAGAGATTTCTGGGTTTTCGATTTGGACTGCGAAGTGGGTTGTATATAAAATGGAAAGAAATATGAGGAGGAGGAAGAAGAAGAAGTGTACGGATATGGGGGGGTTGGGTTTTGTGGAGCGAGTTCGAGAAGTTTCGATGGTGTTTCCAGTCCAGGTTAGGTTAGTCGGTGGAAACTTCGATTCTGTTCCTATTTCTTAGTACAGACCGAAATTAAAGCCATCTTACACCTCATTATAAGAATAATATACCATATCTATGTAAAAAAGGTTACAAGCACAATAATATAACCACATTACCCCTCTTATTTGTAATCTATTTTGTGTATTGTTTGATTTTCACAATGACATAATCCTTTTGACACTCAAACTATAAGACAATGAATGCATTAAGGAGTGTTTGGTCCGTATAATAGAATTAGAATATTAATGGAAATAATAATGAAATTAAATTAGAAAAAGAATAAGAATAATAATTCATTATTTAGTTGAAACTTAAAATAGTCTTGAAATGAAATGGAAAAATATTTTGTTAGTAAAAATGTCTTTATTTTTAGATATTTTAAAAGGACAAAAAAGAAAAATCTGGGTATCAAAATTTTTGTAAAATGATGAAATTTTAATTCTATTGATAGTAAAATAGAATAATAATTCTACCATTTAATGTAATTATGATTCTATTGTAAATGAAATCACAATTCTTTTGCTAAAACACAATCAAATAAAGGAATATACTTTCTTTTGGAATCACCTTTCCATTTTAATGTTGATTCCTTTGAACCAAACATGACCTAAAGTGCCGTTTGGTTGGTAGTAATAAAATAGAATGCAATGACTTTCCATTGTTTAATTTCACTTTTTATTTATGAATTGTCTTTACAATGTAATGACTATTCCATTAAATAAAAGAATTAGAATTACACTTGAAAATAGATATAAAGACCATTCCTTTCCTAAATTAGTCACTTTTTCTCTTTTTGTCCCTCATTTAACATGTTTTGTCTTCTCATCATCATCTTCTTCCTCATATCTATAACTGAATCAACTGTAAAACTTGCATCCATACCTATGACTAGACCAATTGCAAATCATCTTCTTCCTCATATCATCCAATTAGTATATTTTTTGTTTTCTAATATACATTTTATACGTTATATTTATATAGTAAATAATAAGAAGCAATTATTGAAATATTAATTTTATTACCACAAAAAATTTAATCTATTTAATCATTACCATAAGTATAACTATTTTCTTTTTCTATTAGTGATAGCATTGATTTTTTTTAAAAAAAAAAAGAATTCAAAATTAGGGATATATTAGTCAAAGTACAGTTAATTCCATTATATTACATGGTTAATTCTAAAGTTTCAACCAAACAAAATAATCACATTTCTTTTTCCTTTCCATTCTTATTTTTATTACAATTACTATTACATTCAATTTCATTTCACCCAATCAAACGACACCTTACATAATGGAAATTACACCACAAAAGGAGTTTTCTCATAGAAAAGGGTAGAAAGCATTTTTTTTTTTCAGGTTTATATTTTGCCCTGCATCTATAATATTACTTGGTGGATCCAAGTATTTAAAAGGTGCATTACTTAAGAGTTATAGAGTAGACTTGTTTATAAGCCAATGCTTAACCAAAAAAAAAAAAAAAAGAACAGAGTAGACCCTTTTGGAACTATAGTTACATTTTCAAGTAAGAGCAATATAAGAATTAAATAAACATGCTTTCTAATATTAAAATGTGTCTTGTCTACTAACTACCTTATAAAGAAAGAGAAGGTTGGGGTGGAATCATTTAGTTGAGCATAATTTTTGCAGCATATTTAGTAGCTTCAAATTCAAGCACATGATCAACAATGAAAGAATTATACAATAGTTATTTAGCATAATTTAGTGAGAAAACTATGATACAAACACGTATCTAAAATAGAATTAAAAATGATAATAAACTCATTCGAAAAAGCCTCGATATTTGAAATTGGATTTCCGAGGAATTCAAGCCTCCTAGAGACAAAATAGTACCTTTGTTATCGATACTCTGCACACCTTTTCTCATTAATCATTGAATTTTAATACAAATAAGTTAGGAGCTAAATCTCTAAAAAATAGCAATACACTTACAAATGGTTTACTCCACTGTTCCTATTTCTTAGGATATCTCCTAAATAATATAATAAATAAACTAAATAAATAGGTACACCAAAATATCTCCCACTAATAATGAAAATAGGATAAATAATAACAAGTCTACAACTAATTCAAATAAACAAATAATAGAAATTATCAATCAAAAAAGATCCGTAACAAACCGTGTTATACATGAAGATATCACATGTGTTATTTTATGGTGGTGTCAAAATGGTCCTTCAAGTCAAAATGACAAGAGATAATCATAAGTCGAGCCTGTCTGACTCGACATAATAAAATCGTAGTGGACACAATACCAGACATAATAAAATCGTAGTGGACACAATACGACGTGATTAGTAATTATATTTCGATTGATACGATATGAATAACTAGTTATACTCAAATTAATAAGACACGATACATGAGAAATGCACAATCAACAATAACTTATTCACACAAAATATATTAAATTATATATGATTTTTATTAATGTAATTTTGATTTTATTCTTACACAATTTGTAATATTTAACTTATAAACTAATTTAATTTTCAAAATAATTTCTTTCTATTAAATACAATCATTAACGATTACTTAAAAATTAATTTGGACTAAAGGATTAAAATTCTAAATTGGACAAGAAAGTAGTATGCATGATTAAGCACAAAAATTAGAAGTACAATTAAGGGTACATATTGAGCACATTTTCGGTTTTTTGATTTCATATTTTTGGGGAAAGGGAAATCAAAACCAAATTGATTAAGATTTTTTTATTTCAGCTTTTGAGTTTTGAGTTGGTTTTCGGTCTAGTTCTGAGTGTTAGGATTTATGCCCTAAAAGTATGTATATTTTGGATATTTATTTAATTAATAAAATGATATTTTTCTATTTGAATTTGTGCATAATTGGTATATCTTTAAATATCAAAAAATCTCGAGTATTATGTGACTATAAATTTAGTATATAAGTATTATATACATGAGGATTAAATTTATGGATAATAAACTAAATATAGTCCGTAATAATTATTTAAAGTTTTGGATCTTTAATTAAATAGTATTAGTATAGTCCATTAACATTGAGAATGTAATAATCTTATCCGCACTATTGATGTGTTGACATCAAAATGGAGATACTTTATATAATTCGATTATATAAGACTGGACTAGACATGATTTGAATCTCACATAAATTCCGTTAATTGTTGAGAGTTCAAATAATACCACTAGATGATCATATATAGATCAATCTTAAATCTAAGTAGTTATAAACTCCTATTTATAACATTATGTTCTTTAACATACTTGTTAAAGGTTTATTTTTTAAGCATATCAAAATACTTGTATTTTTGGAGCATGATGAGATGAATAGCTGAGAATATAACTTATAGATATGGAGTCCATTCCTTCCATTAGGAGGCTAGAAAGATGATTCCTTTGTGTATTGATTCGGGACTTGAACAATTTGAGTACTCAATTTATAATAGATTTATTAATTAATTATTCATTAGAGAATCAATAGTACACAATGATAAAGATGTAATTCGAGAGGTCAACGGTACATGACCTAGCTCCAATTATAAATCGTCTATGGAGGATTGAACTACACGTAATGATTAAATCAATAGATTGCTCGATATTTTCTGAGTAAATTAATTCTGTAACTTCAAGAGTGCAATTCGGTTTTATTGGAGTAATACTATAATTAATAAATAAGACAAATTAATTAAAGAGTTTAATTATTTGTCATAATTTATTGGAGCTTGAAGGTCTATAGGTTTCCAATTCCAACTCTTACAAATATTGTACTAGATATTATATTATTTCCGCTACTGTATACTTTATCTAGATAAATAGTTTATCTATATATAATTAATAATTGTTATTAATTAATTAATTAATTTAAATTATATGGAGAGATGAGTTTCCTAATTTGTTGAAATCTTGAATTTAAAAATATCTAATTATCAAATAATTAGATAAATAGAAATTAGGAAACTGACTGAAAGTGAAATACTCTTCCTTGAATGGGTGAATTATCTACTAATTTATATATATATATATATATTAATTAGATTAAATAGATATATATCTTCACAGTTTTGTTAAGAAAATAGGTTACGACGAATTTTTTTAAAACTAATATATATATATATATATATATATATATAATGATTAATTAATATGATTAATTAAGTGATTTATTAAATAGTTTGATATATATATTTATATATATATAAAGGAAACCCTAGTAGATAATAGATACATTATGTATTATTTTCTATAGAGCCTCCATAAATTAGAGAAAAAAAAGATGAAAATAGTATTAGGGATGATTAATAAGTTTTGGGATTTTTTTAATCTAAATACAATTGTGGATTTTATTTTGTCTAAGTAGTATTAGGGATGATTGAAAGAATAAACTTTTTACAAAGTCATTTTACAAAAGTAGACCCATATTGATAGTTATTAGACTTTAGACCTCTTAGCTTTAAATATTGTTGTGAAGACAACTATGCCCATAGAGATAATATTAGAATTCATTTATTTATTTTTTTTGTCCTTTTCATCTTCTTCGCCGCTCATCCATATTTTCTTATTGTGATTTTTTTTTCTTTCTTCTTCCCATCACACTTTAAGTGATATAAAGATTTGGTTCATTTTCGCCCATTAACAGTGGAGAACATGGTCAACTTTTTAATCGTATTTTTTTCCTCAAGCATCCTTCCAGTTTTTAGCTTTAAATCAAGTAAGTTAAGAGAACACTCATAAATATTTTTTTTCTATTAGATTTTGTATGATTGGTAGATTCAAATATACTTTTGAGTATGAATTAAGACTATAGTAAAAAAATATGAAGTTTGTGGGTAATTTTTGAGCTTAGAAAGCTCATTTCTAGCATTCATAATTGCAGAAGATGATGATCTGGGTCAAAGAAGATGCCCATATCTAGCTAGACAAGGGTGTCAAGTTGCTAGACATCTTGTTGAGTTACTAGACTCCCTGTCGAGTTGCTAGATACCTTGTCAAGTACTCGACATGTCATATACCTTGTCAAGTACTCGACATGTCATACTTTCTAGACAATACTTGAAACCATTGTCGAGCAATGTCACAATCAATGTCGACCTAATTGCTCGATAACACCTCAACCATACCAGAATTGATGTCGAGTAGTATATTAATACCTTCATATTAGGCACTCAATCATGTTAGACATATCTATCTAGTATTCTAGACACACCTGTCTGATATACTAGACTTTGTTATCGAGCTATTTTTTATAGTTCACAATGTTTACTCGACAGTTTTACCTAGGCAATAAAAAAAATAGCTAATT
Source organism: Parasponia andersonii (assembly GCA_002914805.1). Classification (NCBI taxonomy): domain Eukaryota; kingdom Viridiplantae; phylum Streptophyta; class Magnoliopsida; order Rosales; family Cannabaceae; genus Trema; species Trema andersonii. Next base: position 116,035 of record JXTB01000634.1, on the reverse strand, counting down.
ATTAAAAATAAATGTATATTTTTTAGGGACTTAAATACAAATTTACGTTATTAAGATTGCTATTTCTTTTGTTTCTCATATATAGATTTACTTATTTATATTGTACTTTTTTAGCATGTCATAAATGCTCATAATCATATTATATGTACTTTTTTAGAAAGAAGGTTGTTGGAATTGGAATGAAAAGAGACAACGATCAAAATGTATTATGGTTGAACTAAACATAACTTTTAATGAGCTATTAGATGAGATATATAGAAGCACAGAAATTGACCATAGCTGCTTTGACATAGAATTGAGTTATAAGCCAAAAATAACGATAGACATTGCTCCAATAGCTGTAAAAAAAGATGTTATGGCTTCCATTTGTTGACAGAAGAAAGACAATATCCTACTATGTGTGACATTGGTAAGGAAATTCGAGAATGTAGCTTTTAAAGAAATATTTGTTCCGAAACTTGATGACATAGAAGATTTTGGGGAGAATAATGATGATAAGAATTATGGCCAAGATGATGATGATGATGACGAGGATGATGGTAGTGGTTGTGATGGTGATGGTGATGGTGATTGTATTCGATGAAAAAAATTGGTTCAAATAGTTATTTATATCTTTGGGAGTATCAATTAGAGGTTTTCATTATATGAGAAAAGTAATCTCTTTAGATGGAACTTTTTTGACAACCGAGTTTGGAGGTACTTTGCTTATTGCAACCGCACAGGATAGAAAATTTCAAATTCATCCTATCACTTTTGGTGTTGTTGATTCTAAGAATAACGCATCTTAGGAATGGTTTATAACCAATTTACGAGATCAAGTACCCGATACCAGTGACTTAGTATTCATTTCAGATCGACATAAAAGTATTAAATTTGCAATTGAAAAAGTGTATGCATCTACACACCATGGATTTTTTATGTGGCACATGGGGTTAAATATTAAGACGAATTTTAAGAGTGTTAGTTGACACGTTTGTTTGAAAATATAGCTCAACTTTACAGGTTGTTAGATTTCAGTACTATGTTTGCTGATCTTGCTCATAAACATCCAAGAGTTGCAAGTTACCTTGAGCGTAAGAAATTTGAACATTGGTCAAAGGCTCATTTTTTAGGTAATCGATACAATTTAATGGCTAGCAACAATTTAGAGTCATTGAATGGAGCCTTGAAACAACCTCGAGATTGGTCATTAACTGCCTTATTAGAGGAAATAAGGAGCACACTAGGTGGTTGGTTCTACGAGCGTCGTACAATTGCAAATGCATGTGCATCACCACTTACTGTTAAGGTAGAAAGTAATATCAAAGAAAAGTTTGAACAGTCATGCCATATGAAGATTATTCTAATTAATCAGTTTGAGTTCAATATTAAAAGTGAAGTACTTGATGAACTTGTTAATCTTGAAAAACTTAGTTGTAGTTGTCAAGAATTTGACATTGACAAAATTCTATGTCCATATGCCATAGCTGCAGCGAAACATCGAGGTATAGATGTGTATAGTCTATGCTCTAATTTTTATTAGACAACCTTTTGGAGGATGGCATATACAAATTCTATCTATCTTGTATCTCAAGAAAAAGATTGGGATATGCCAGAAGATATAAAGATAATAGTTGTCCTTGTATCAGGTAAGAAAACTCAAAGTAGGAGACTGAAAAATAAGAAAAAACCTTCGACTAGAGAGTTTCAAAACAAGAAGAGAAAAATCTCCAATGGAGAATCAAGGAAAGAAAGCACAAATAAATATCTTGAGGCTTCACCCAAAACAAAAAGAAAGTACTCAAATTGTGTAATATATGGACATAACAAAACTTCATGTAAAAACTATACCAAAATCACGGCCTCAATAAATTGTCCTATTATGTCCTAAGTATCATTATCTCTTTTATCATTGTACTTATGTTGGACTTGAATTATATTGATATGTAATGTATTGTGTGTATTTCAAATTATATTGAATTGAGTAACATTTATAGGACAATTTTGTCGAGAAACTACACGATATGTCTAGCCATTCTACTGAATTTTAAAATTCTACTAGACTTTGAGGTCGAGTGGCTAGATATAATGTCTAGCTTGCTTGACTATTCTTTCGAGTTACTAGACACCCTATCTAGCTGCTCTACTGAATTATAAATTCTAATAGACTTCGGTATTGAGTGACTAGGCAACATGCCTAGCTTGCTTAACTGTACTTTCGAGTAGCTAGACTCAATGTCTAGCAGCTCTATTCAATTTTATAATTCTACTAAACACCATGTCTTGCTTATTCGACTGTACCTTTGAGTGGCTAGACACTATATCTAGCTTGCTTGGCTGTCCTTTCGAGTTACCATGTCTACTAGACTTCTGTGTTGAGTGGCTAGATACCATGTCTAACTACTCTGCTGAATTATAAATTCTACTAAATTTCATTGTCGAGTGTGTACACAACATGTCTGGGTTGCTTGACTGTACCTTCGAGTGGTTAGACTTGATGTCTAGTCATTTTGCTAAATTTTAAAATTCTACTAGACTTCGAGGTCGAGTGGCTAGATATCATATCTAGCTTGCTCGACTATTCTTTCGAGTTACTAGATACCACGTCTAGCTGCTCTACTGCATTATAAATTCTATTAGACTTTGATGTCGAGTGGCTAAGTAACATGTCTAGCTTACTCAACTGTATCTTTGAGTGGCTAAACTCGATGTCTAGTAGCTCAACTAAATTTTATAATTCTACTAGACTTTTGTATTGAGTGATGTCTAGCCTGCTTAATTGTCTTTTCAAGTGGCTAAATACGATGTCTAGCTTGCTCGACCCTTCCTTTAAGTGGCTAGACACTATATCTAGCTGATCTGTTAAATTTTAAAATTCTACTAGATTTCAGTGTCTAGTGGCTAGATACCATTTTTAGCAACAAAATATTTAAGTTTCTAGTAATACAAATAATGAAGTGTCTAAATTTCTAGTCATATGGATGACATATTTTTAATATTTTGATATGGATGGCATATTTTCATTATTTTAAAAGTTAAGATAGTGACTAATAAAATGACTAAGTTTTTAGTAATATGAATAATGAAATGACTATATTTCTAGTAATATGGATGACATATTTTCAATATGTATGATGTATTTTCAATATTCAAATAATTAAATTAGCAACTAGTGAAATAACTAAATTTCTAGTAATACGAATAATGAAGTGATTATGTTTCTAGTAATATAGATGACATATTTTCAATAGTTTAAAAAGTTAAGATAGTGACTAATAAAATGACTAAGTTTCTAGTAACATAGATGATATATTTTCAGTATTTTGATATGGATGACATATTTTTAATATTTAAAGAATTAAATTATTGACTAATGAAATGACTAAGTTTTTAGTAATACGAATAATGAAGTGACTATGTTTCTAGTAATATGGATGATATATTTTTAATAGTTTAAAAGGTTAAGATAGTGACTAACAAAATGACTAAATTTCTAGTAATATGGATGATATATTTTCAATATTTTGATATGGATGATATATTTTGAATATTTAAAGAATTAAATTAGTTACTAATGAAATGACTAAATTTCCAGTAATACAAATAATGAAGTGACTATGTTTCAGTAATATGGATTATATTTTTTCAATATTTTAAAAAGCTAAGATAGTGACTAACAAAATGACTAAGTTTTTAGTAATACGAATAATAAAGTGACACTATTTCTAGTAATATAGATGATATATTTTCAATATTTTAAAAAGTTATGATAGTGACTAACAAAATGAGTAAGTTTCTAGTAATGTGAATAATAAAGTGACTAAGTTTCTAGTAATATGGATGATATATTTTTAATATTTTGATGTGGATGGTATATTTTCAATATTTTAAAAAGTTAAAATAGTAACTAACTAAAGGATTAAGTTTCTAGTATTACCAATAATGAAGTGACTATGTTTTTAGTAATATGGATCACATATTTCTTAAAATAGATGGAACATTTTTAATATGTTATCGTTTAAATCTCATGAAGTTAGTGATTATATTTAGAATTTAGTTTATATTAAACTCTATTTATATATATTTCAACTATGTAAAGCAACTAGACACTATGTCTAGTCATTTTGTAGAACATTACTTACTCATTCGACAAATATATCTAACGGTTAGACACATTGTCTGAAATACTAGACAATTATGTCGAGCAATCAGACACCATGTCTAGTCATTTTGTAGAACATTATTTATTCATTCGACAAACATGTCTAGTAGCTAGACACATTGTTTGAAATGTTAGACAGCTATGTCAATCTACTAGACACCATATCTAGTCTTTTGTAGATAATTATTTATTCACTCGACAAACATATCTAGCTACTAGACATATTGTCTAGAATGCTAGACAACGATGTTGAGCAACCAAACAACATGTCTAGCTATTTTGTAGATTATTATTTATTACTCGATAATGGTATCAAGCGGGTAGCAACCTATCTTGGATACTAAACACTCTATATTAGGCATTTGACCACCATGTTTATCGTAATATTTCAACAAAATGTCCTCAAAACTAATAAAAATCAACGAACTTTAATACTTGACTAATATGAACAAAAAAATCTCAAAATTTCCAAGCTGCTAACAAAAAAAAGCTAGTTAGTGTTCATTCTAACAAAATAGCAACATTAGAAAATAATTTCTTATAGATCCCAATCTTTGCTATAGATTTCGTAAGCCATCTTATTTCGAAATAGGCCAATGTTATCATCATTAACTCCACATAAATCAATGCCATTCATATGGAATTCAATATGCTTGATAGCATAAATTGCACAATCTCCACTACATGGAAATAAAAAAAAAGTTAAAATTCATTATAGTATAACAAACTATGCTCAATAATGTATTAGTTCAGGTACCTATCACGGTTTTAAGGAATGTCATGCATCCTACTACACTCAAATGATTCGGGTATCTTGTGAAGATACTTTGAAAATTTGCTACTTTACCACATCAAGTATAGTATCATAAACCTGTATGGCTCCAACTAATACTCCAATTCAGCTTCAGAAACACACTTAGAGTGAGAATCAAATACTAAAATATGCCACTTGTCTAGTTGTACTGCCAAAGACACCCAATGCCTATTTTCTATATTTAATGGCATGTATATAATATGGACATCCTCCCAAGCCTTGCGTTTTAGTGGCTTAACACCATTAATATAGTCAATGAAATCTAATGAAAAGATATATTCTTTGTAATCTAGAAGCTCTGAAAATGCCTTCTAGTGTCCACCAATCCACTGAGAAAACATGTCAAGAATGATGGCAACTTTTTTATCAAACAGGTCAACATACTTCTGTGACTTTTTCTCAAGCAATACAATGCCTTCTTCACATGCTACATTTGTATTATTCTAAGTCAAAAGTATGAATTGAGTATAATAATATTGTTACTAAGAATTTAAAATATAACACTAACAAAGCTTATGCTACTTACGTGACTTTGTAGCCCTGCTCCAGACTTGACAATTTTCTCAAAGAATTCTCTTGAGTAATCCCCTATTCCACACTTGATGAATGAGCTGTATAAGTCAACAGTTCAATTCGGTTACTAAAGATAAAAATAATAATATAAGAGGAAATATCAATATAAATATTATAAAAGAACTTTGTGTTATTCTCTTCGAACCACTTGTTAAATGCTTCTTCCTTGTAGAGGTCGACTGAGCGAAATGGCTTCAATATGCACCCGTTACCTTTTCTAAATTTTCGTCTTTTTATGAGGTCTGTGTAAGGTGGTACTAACACAGGATCACATTTTTTAGTTCTCATTAGCCTAGGATGTGGGGATGAGATCTTAACCATGTCATTATCCTTATTATCATTATTATTATTTTCATGGTTATCATTATCATTTCGGATAAAGGGTGGTGTCACGTAGCTCTCTATACCTCGGTAGTCAGCATCATTGACTTTAACACCGTTGTTTGCGGTTTCTGGTTGCTCAGTTCACAAAAAAGAAGAACACATATACATAGACAACAATAATTCTATTTTGGAGCCTAAGTTTTTTAATTTGCACATAACCTTCTCCTCAAATTTTTCTTACCACTCAATCGAATCCTGGAAATAACCCTCCACCCATTCTTTTATAATGTCAGTAGACCGTTGATGAGGGGTGGCATTAGCTTCATTAGAAGGATGCTTTTTTTCACAGAAGGAATCTCGACCATGATTCTTTTCTTCCCCACTTTTCTCCAACTCTTCATCTTCATCTACATCCTCATTTTTTTTCATCTCTTGACAAGGCCCAGTCGCCTCTAGTTTTTTAGTGAATGCATCAATCATGTCATCTCTTTTATCTTTATAACAAAGAAAATTCTTCATATAAAGTTGGCTCAACTTAACCTTAGAAGCTTGCAAGATACTTTGCACTTCAAGTTGTAACATAAATATATGATTAATAAATTAAATTAGGAAAAAAAAAAGGTTATCTGACACCATATTTGGTGCGCTTAACAGCATGTCTGGTATACTAGACAGCATTGTCTAGTTACTCGACACCATATCTGGTACGCTAGACATATATATCGAGATACTAGACACATTGTCTAGATTAAAAATTAATACATATAAAGAAATAAAATATATGAGTTTACTTACATTTTTCCTCCTATCTAGATTCCTGACAATGTCTTTATATTTTAGTATCGTATTCACCTCCCACTAAAGGCAACGAGAGGTGGGATCACCTTTTAAGCATTTCGCATACAATTTTCCAATTAAAGGTGTTGTCTCGTATGCCCATACCTGGAAAACAACAAACAACATATCAATGGATTAAATAAACCAATTAATTAGTTTATACCTCAATTTATTTATAACCTATAAAGTGTAAGGGCAATCATATAATGTGTAGGATGATTTGGAACTTTTCTTTCTTTTCTCTTTTTGTCGATAATAACTTGTTAATTTTTCCTTTAAATCATTCTTCAAATAGATTTTTGTGAGTGAATATGATTGTCAACCCCATGGATAGTTGTTAAAAGCATCAAAGTCTCAACCATACCAATGAAACTCTCTCGTATTCTATTTTTCCTTTCTTGTGCAAGAATAACTCCTTCTAAACAATAAATTAACATGAACCTCAAGTGGTCGCGGTTCTCCTGAATATAATTTTTAAGTTTCTTCAACTGACTAATGGGTTTTGCCATTTCAAAAAACTTATTTTTCCATTCTTCTAATGTAATAGACTTTTTTTTCCTCCCTAAAATAAGTTTTTTTCAATCTGTACTTTAACTTCGATTCATAAAATTCACTAGAAGTCGAAGAGCCATTGCAATTGAGACCTATCATTACTACAAACTCATACATTGAGAACCAAAGGGGTTACCCACAAATATTGTATAATGTCTCATTTTTCTTTGCACATTCCACCTGTCTAAGAAGTAGATAGTAGATTATTTGTCCACTCTATTGTGCAAACTTTGTCAATCTTAGAAGGTGACCAAAGCATGATACTTTGAATGTATCCAAATCCTTTTTGCTCGAATGCTTTTCAATATTTTTGAGTACCTCCATTTTTGATAAAATTGTGACTCTTGCTGAAAAATACTCATCCTTACATAAGATTGGATTCAACTTCGAAACATTACACGACATAACCTGAAATAAAAATTTACAAAAAATGATTACAACTTACTAGACCACCTATCTAGCATAGTATAACATTGTCGAGCAAAACATACAACTCTAGACAGTGCGTCTAGCATAATCGAGCTTTATGCTTGACCATATTAGACAGTGTGTCTAGCATGCTTGAGCCATGTCAATATAGTTTTGAAATAAAATTTGGCATAATTCACCCTATTATTATAACTTTCCTCAAAAATTAATTCACAATTAATATGTACATGCCAACCATATCAAAAAATTCAATCCAAAAACTACAATTAAAATAAAATAATTTAGATTTACAACCTATGTCAATCTAGTTTTGGAAAAAAACTTGGCATAGTTCATTTTGTTATCATGACTTTCTTCAAAAATTGATTCACAATCAATATGTACATATCATCTATATCAAAAATTTCACTCCAAAAACTAGAACTAAAACATAATAATGAGACTTACAAGTGGACCAAGAGACACATGAGGCAGAGACATTTCTTTCATCAAGGACATCTCACTTGGAGATGTTTTGGCCGAGACTACTTTTGAATTCTCCAGTATATTCTTGGAAGCTATTATGTTTGTCTCTAGTAAATCGCAACACAGCGTTGATGGAGATATTGCTCGTATTTTTTATGAGGTCTCGTGTATTTCCTTATTAGATTGAGGCATGGATGGAGTACTTACGGGCTCCAGACTTTTAGCTTCTAGTCGTATTGTCAGCAACATTTTTTTCCTATGCACAGTTTGGTATTTTTCTGTTAAAGCTTTTTTTGGGGCTTTATAAGCTTTTGATTTTTTTTTTTACACTTTTTGTGTTCTCAATTGGGTGAGTATAGGATGAAATTCAAATCATTTTTCTGGAGAATGGCTATGAGTAAGGAGTCGAGTTCATGGTGGGTGGGTTCAAGGAGGGCGAGTTCAATGACGCCAACCATAGACAAGTTTAAGATTCTTGTAAAAACAGGAAGAAAATGTTGGTAAATTGACCTAACACTTAGGAAAATCATGCATATATGCAGATATGGAAAAACACATGATCATATCATGAACATAGCAGAAAAATTAGCGGATTTAGGTTTTAAAATTTTTACATGAAAATAGTTTTCATAACCATATAATACGCATGCATCATATACAGGATCATATACAACATAAATCAAATCTAGATACCAAACTCTAGAGATGAGATTAGGGTTTACCTCTTGTAGCATGTTCCTCCTTGATCTCCTTCTTAATGGTGATCAAACCTCTAACCCTAGATCTTCTTGTCTATGCCCTTGCTCTTGGTTGATGAAGCGAGTGGGCACCAAGTTGAAACCTTCGTTGGAGAACGATCAAGAACGCCTTCTTGATCCTATAGAATACCGGGATGTGAGATGAGACTATGAGATTGTATGAAACATTTTTCTCTCTCCCTTAGCCTAGGTTGGCCGAAATCTCTCTCTCTCCCTATGCTTTATGCGTGTGACTCATTAGAGTTACTGTGTAGTTTTTCCTCTCATATATCTTATATATATGAGACCAAAAACTGCTAACCCTAGTCCAATTAGGATTGGACTTGTTCTCCAATTTGGGATTTGGGTGTATTTTTATAAATATGTCCAACTCATGAAACTTATTTATAAAAAATACCAACTTCTGTGTAAAATCATTATTTTATACAGTTTCATGAAACTTATTTAACAAATACCACCAACCAATTAATGAGCTTAATTGAGCTAGACAATGGACCTAATGGATCCAAATAATCTAAGTTCCAATAATATGATAAATACATAATAACTCTTATTATGGTATTTATATAAATATTATTAGTAAAGGGGACACTTCACTAAAGGCCCAATACTACACTCTTAGATTAAATGCCATGCCTTTTATAGAGATTTAATCAACTAATCTTGATTAACCGATCCATCTAGCATATTCTATACCACATATATAATCCCTATACAATGCCGTAGTTGGATAGGTGAAATTACCGTAATACCCCTCCAATACCTATTTACCTTTAAGTTATCATCTTTCTATCAAGGAATAATATTGCCGATAATTTTGTTTTCAATGGCCATTTAGACAAAATTATCAACCAATTCACAAAGTGAATACTAAAATCTTAGATTTAATTATTCGATGAATCTTGAAAGAACCTAAGTGGCATTAATGTATAGTGTCCTTAATTATTTGGTGTTCCCATCAATTCATATGCCATAACCTCCAATATGCCAGAGTTCACCTCTAACTTCATAGAAGTTAGTCTTTTAACAAATCAAAAGGCTATAACCCATGAAAGCAAGTCCAGTCAAACATTAAGGATTAAGATTTATATGCTAAGAGCTAGTTTGTGATGATATAAGAATTGAGTTACGGCACTCCAATTTTTTATATTACTTGGTCCAGTTTAATACACATAACTTATTTATATTGTATTAGTGTTTCTATCAGAAGTCAGATACTTCAATGATTTGAGACACATTATTCCCGTTGAGATAGACAAACACTACAACCTATAGTAAATAAAGTATTCCATCTTTATTTACAGATTGTAAACTACTTCATTTAGACTTAGATAAAGAAATAAGTCTCCTCATAATTAATACTTAATCATGTTTGTTTCTTTATACACATGTAAAATCATGGAATCTTTTTCAGATGAATAAACTATTCAACTAAGATAGTTTAATCTAGCAAATATCATAATTTCATATAAGAGATAGTTGTTTATACTCAAAATGATAAAGTTGGAAATCTGCTTTTTAGGGCAAAATCTCAACAGAAAAAATGTAAAATATGGTAGCAAAATACTTAGACAAATAAGATAATTTAAAATTTGTTTTTCAAATTCCAAATAGTTTCGACATAGACTGATGATTATAATATGAAAATCCAAACATTAGTACATAGATTGAAAAGTATGGTATCAAATTCCAAATAGTTATTAGATAAAGTGAGGAGTATGATGCTTATTATTCAAATAAGTTAAAGTTGGACCCAACAAAATGAATAAACAAATAAAATCTGGAGCAAGTCAAATGAAATATAAAGAAGAATAAGTTTCATATCATACTTGTACATTTATTAATTCTTTGCCTTTATCAACAAAAGTGTGTCTACCATTATGTTGGACCAATCACGGATATATTGTTTATCCCCTTGAGATAATTCTAAGGTAGGAAGCGGAGTAGGACCAAAGGAGTGTAGAAAGTTTGACAATACTCTTTATGAGCGCCCCATAACTTGTTTGAAAAGGGTGGGCTTATGAAGGGTTGGTTCTACGACGGTGGGTGTGACTAGCGGCGGCTGGTAGGGAAGAGAGTGAGGAAAATAAACGGGCGAAGAAGAGGAAGGCAAAGAAGATGAAATTGGATTTTTTTTCGTTCGTTAAGTTTTAATTTCTAATAAAAATTATTTTTTTATTTCATTAAAATAGGGGCATGGGGGTCTTTACACACTATTATTTTTTATAAGAGGTGTATTTGTACCAAAAATTTTAAATGGGGTCTAATACTTAAAATCCACCATCCAGAGGATTTAATTCACCAAAATATCCTTCTATATATTTTAGATTCATATTGTGACACTTAGTTCCTTATATAATTACATAGCCACATTTAATATTAGTATCATATATGCATATTATTCTGAGTACTTGTCCTATTAGTTTATTATAGTTATTAACCTTTCTAAAAATAATTTATAGTAAAAGGCTCGAGACACATTGATTGGTATAAGTAGGACATGTTTTAAGTTGATCTTTCTAACATAATTATTTATTTTCTGTGTATTTCATTTGACTATAAAGACATAATCATAATGATTATTTTGTAGGATAGTATCATAATTTTTTTTCGATATTTTAATATTTTATTTAAATTATGTTTCAAATTACTTTGATTACTATGACCATATTAGTACATGTTTTGGCATATAATTATGTTCACTATTTTATAACTTCAATATAAGCTTTTAATAATTTGTTTTCTTGTAACTTTATTAGATTCTTTATCAATTTTATATCTGGTACTAATGGTAAGTAACAAGTATACATGTGTTTTTGTTTCACTTTGGCCTCATGTTAAGGGAATATTACTAAGCAAAAAAAGGGGGGTTTAACAACTGACTTTATTAAGTTGGCAAACCATGATGGCATATCATCTCTTTTAAAAAAGAGAGAGGGGGAGGGTTCACTTAGGAACTCACTTCGTTTCCTTTCCACTAATGATCTCTTCACTGTGTTTTCCTTCTCTTCATAAGTTGTCTATTATATAAGTCTCAGAGTATTATAAATAATCAAATGGTTCTAGTGAGATGAGGCACTAGTCGTTTAAGATTTTGAGAAAATGCTTTATTATATGTATTTAATATTTCCTTGTCTTATTATTGTTTTAGAGAATTGTTGAGACTTGTAGTTATGGTCTCGTTTTCTTAATCATGTTTATATATATATATGTATATATATATATATATATATATATATATATATATATGAATATGCATGGTGGATTCAAGTTCTATTTATTTCTACATTTTTCTTAATCATATATATATATATGAATATGCATGGTGGATTCAAGTTCTATTTATTTCTACATAATTTTCAATTTTTTGTGTTTAAGGATTCTATTTTACATGTTCATAATTACCAGATACCTCAGAATAAGCTAAGATTCACTTATTCTATCATCGGGTATTATTATTAGCTGTGAGATGTATATGTATTATATAGAATTAAACAAGAAATTTTTAGATCAATTCAGTTTTATCTTATATGTATATATTATGAGTAAGGTGTGTATTTTTGTGTATTTAGAAAAGTTATTATTCAGTTAAACTATTGGTTAATTAAATAATATGGCTAGTTTCACTAGATTTTGTGTCACTATCATTCTGTTTATAATGGTAAATGTATATAGTTTTTATTTTAAGCTAGCTATTTTCATAGCCATTTTGATTTGTACATTTTGTAAAAATTTGAAATATTACAAGTCAAGTTGTAGTCTTCCATGAAAGAGTAATTGACAATTACTATGGTTGATATTACTTGAGTTATGGTAAATTGAATCTTTCAATGGTAAACATTAGGGACACATAACTTGTACTGTAAGCAAAAGGCATTTCACTATATTAGACTTGAGAAGCTTCGTAGTGAGATAAGTAAAGTATTCAACTGCAATACAAGAATTATGTGCTATGCATGTATTTGTTATGTTTTTTTTGGACGATTTCGGGATTCTTTTTTTTTTTCTTTTTTTTTTAAAAAAAGGAAAGTATAGATTGGCATGCAAGCCTTATAACTCAGTAATAAAACTTATAATAAATAAATAAGAAAAGTAATTTAACTAATTGTAGCCAACCATTCTCCTTGATGAGTCAAAAATGAGTAAGTCACCAAAATCAGGAAACTAAACTTTAATTCACGCACTCTTGAGCAATCCTTTTGTGAGAGTCTTTTGTAGATTATTCCAAAGCTTGAATAATGGAAATCGGACCTTGTGGATCATATGGAACATCATCCTTGGGCCTCTAAGAATTTATCTCAGTCCAAATGCTTTGAATTAGCCCATTGAGAGACTCCTTGAATCTTTTATCTCGAGCACTTCTAACCAGTCCAATTGGAACTTGAATTGGCTCCTTTGTAACTGTGTTTGGATTTGCATCATAATTTGTAAATAAAGAAGGAATACTTTATTTACTAAAGATTATAGTGTTTGGTTATCTCCATAGAAATGATGTGAATTAAATCATTGAAGTATCTGACTTCTGATGGAAATACTAGTAAAACATAAATAAGTTCTATGTATTGAACTAGACCAGAATAATTGGAGTATCGTAACTCAATTATTAGTATTACCACAAACTAGTTCTTGTCATGTAAATCTTAATCCTTGATATTTGACTGGACTTATTTTCATGGGTTGTAGCTTTTTGATTTGTTAAAAAATTAGCCTCTATGAAATTACAGGTGAACTCTAACATATTGAATGTTGTGATTTATAAATTGATAGAAACATCAAATAGTTAAGAACACTATATATTAATGTCACTTTAAGGTCTTTCAAGATTCATAGAATAATTAAATCTAAAATCTTACTATTCATTTTGTGAATTGGTTGATAATTTTATCTAAATGGTCATTGAGAACAAAATTATCGACAATATTATTCCTTGATAGAAAGATGGTAACTTAAAGGTAAATATATATTAGAGGGGTATTACGATAATTTCATATATCCAACTACGACATTGTATAGAGATTTTACATGTGACATAGAATATATTAGATGGATCAGTTAATCAAGGTTGGTTGATTAAATCTCTATAAAAAGTATGACATTTAATCTAAGAGTGTAGTACTGGGCCTTTAGTAGAGTATCTCATTTACTAATAGTATTTATGTAAATACCATAATAAGAGTTATTATGTATTTATCATAGTATTGGAGCTTAGATTATTTAGATCTATTGGGTCTCTTGTTTAGCTCGATAATGCTTATCAATTGGTTGGTGGTATTAATGAAATTAGTTTCATGAAATTGTGTAAAATAATAATTTTACACAGAAATTGGTAGTTTTATAAATAAGTTACATGAGTTGGACATATTTATAAAAATATACCCAAAGCCCAAATAGGAGAACAAGCACAATCCTAGTTAGACTGGGATTAATAGTTTTAGGCTTTATATATATAAGATACATGAGAGAAAAAATTGCTCAACACTAACAGGAGTGCTACACATGAAACAGAGGGAGATAAGAAGGTGCTTTGCGCTAGCTTGAGAGAAAGTGAGGGAAAAAAAATTTCTTGTAACCTCACAGTCTCATCTTACATCCCGATGTTCTAAAAGATCAAGAAGGTGTTCTTGATCATTCTCCGATGAAGGATTTAATTTGATGCCCACTCGTCTCATCAACCAAGAGCAAGAGCATTGACAATAAAATCTAAGGTTAGAAATTTGATCACCATCAATAAGAAGATCAATGAAGAGCACGTTACAAGAGGTAAACCCTAAACTCTTCTCTAGGATGATCTTGTATATGATAAATGTATGTTCTATGGTTATAAAAATTATTTTCATGAAATATTTTAAAACCTAAATCCACTAACTTTTCTGCAGCGTGTATGATGTGATCATGTGTTTTCCATAGTTTCCATGCATGTATAATTTTTCATAAGTGTTAGGTCAATTCCAGCAATAGAGGCTTAGTTTATGTATTTTGGGATGTTTTTGTAGTCCATCAATGGAGTTGTTTTTTTTTTTTCATTCGTTTTCTTGATACTTATTTATTACCTTTCATTTTGTAATATATGTATATACTGATTCACTCTATGTTTGTAAATAAAATCATCTATCTACAGAGTTTTAAAGAAAATAAAAGGTTTAAATTGGCCTTATTTTTAGAAAAACAATTACAAGATCATTTTCTGAAAGTAACATCTTATAAATAGAAAGTTAATAAATTTCTACTAGTAGTATGTAGATAATGAGGTCGTTACACATATAATGGCCCAATTGTATAAGAAAAAACTTCATATTTTAATAAGTTTGGGTTCAAGTTGAACCTGACCCAAAATGCCAAACTAAGGTCCAGTTTTGACTGGGGTTTTACTTAGGTATTATTAGGTTCAGGCCGGTAAGATGGGTTTTCAAAATATTGCTCTCCCTTATGTATAATTATGACATGAGAACCGCATAAGCTAGAAAACAAGATGCGATAAGGCACGAAGAGGTAAAGTACACGAATAATGTAATATCTAAATATGGCTTGATCAAGTACGAAAATAAGTAAGCGCACAAATAACATGGACCAAGCTCGAATACAACATCTTACTAATTGTACTTAAGTCGATATAATACGATTGATACATGTAGTCATCTGTATTATTCTCTCGTGGTCAGTATCCATATTTGCCCTATAAAACAAGTCACATGATTTTTTTTTGGGAGGTCATTAGGCCAAATAGCAGTTTTAGATGATTCTTTTATATTCGTAACAATTTTGACCATTTTTTCTTAAGAAAACTACTATTTAAATAGCAAGTATTGATTAAGACACCAAAATATTATACAAAAAATTTATATTAACGATATGGTATTATTTTTAGCCATATAACTTTAAATAGTATAATTTTACTTTCAAAAAAGAAATAGTTAAATGAATGTATCTTATGTGGTGTAAATTTTTAGTATAAGATATTGGTGTCTCTGGTATTACTCGTAATTAGAACTTAATTTCTGAAACTGTTATTCATAAAATTAAAAAAAAAAAAGAAAAAAAACAAAGCAAAACAGAAGAAGCCCAGATCAGAAAAGAACGAGGCCCAAAAGCCCATAGACAGGTGGGACCCACAAAACTCCTTTCGGCTTTTTCCCGATGCCGCCGCTGTGAAGTTGCTTGTGGTACTATTCAAACTCCACCGCCCGATCCTAAAACGTGGGGTTCCCACATTTCGAGTCGGCTGATCACGACACGTGGCTTCTCAAATTTGAATACGAAATCCAAGCGCGCAACTTATCAAGCTAGTATTAAAACCCCAGATAGGCCCCACCACGTGAGACCGTGGGGAATAAATAAATAAGGGCCCCATACGACTCATCGTCGTTTACTCCTTCCATTTAAATTTCACCACACACACACCCTCTCGCTCTCGCACGTGCTAATTCCATTCTCGCACGTGTCACTCTTTCTTCAAATTTCAAAGTCTCTTTCTCTCCCTGTTTTTCTTCTATATCCTATATCTTTGGGTTTACTCCATTAACAAGCAGAGCCTCCATTACAGTTTCAGCTCTGTTTTTTTTTTTGGATAAAAATAAAGAATAAAAATGAGTTTATTATGAGGGAAGCTTAGCGCTGATATATACATTTTTTCTTGCATTGATATTATCCGAGAGCGATTTTTTAGAGAGAGAGAGAGAGAGAGAGAGTGGAAGAGAGAGAAAGTGTAAGGTTTCGATCCAAGATTCTCAGAGAAGGTCGGATCGATCGAGATTTGAGTGGGGTTTTCTTCAGAGAAGGCGATGAACGGTATGGGAAGGCAAGGGCAGAGATCTGTTACTACAGGGGTGCACCACCAGCGCCAATACTCGGACAACTTCTTGGAGAACTCGTCCAATGGGAGGTGGCTCCAGTCAGCTGGTCTTCAGCATCTTCAGTCTTCCAACGCTTCGGGTCCTCTTCCTCCGCTTCAGGTTCTAGTTTTACCCATTTTGTTTTCTGGGTTTTTAAACTGATGTCTGTTTGGTGTCTTCCGAGAAAATATCTGGGAAAGTGAAGAAATGACTTTGAAAAAAGATAGAGAAGTTTGATGGTTGAGATGGGTTTGGTCTGTTTTGAGTTAAAAGGTTATTGATCTTAAGATCTGAGTATGTAATTTCGTATCTCAGCTGTTTGACTGTGCTACTTTGATGGTGGAATTCGAAGCAGGATTTTGGTTTCTATGGTAGCATTGGTGGTGGTGGTGGTGGTGGTGGTAGTGGAGGGCAGGGATCTACTAGAATGTATCGAAGTGCGCAGAGGGGGTTCAATGATTTTTTCATGGAGCCTTCTACGCCTCCGAGCAATTCGAGGAGGAAGAATGGTGAAGACTCGCCCAATGACTTCAGTCCTGGACTCTTGGATCTGCATTCTTTCGATACCGAGCTTATCCCTGAGGTGGGTCTCTGGCATTTTCAATCAAAACTGCGTTTTGCGTTGTGGGTTTTATCAAATGTTTCTGTATGTATAGTGCATTGTAATTCTGATTTGATAAACTGATGCTGTACTTCTGTTGATGAAAAGCTATGATTACCGACTTGCTTTGTAATCTGTCCAATCCTCTTTTTTATTAGTTACTTGCTTTTTAATCTGTCCAATTTCCTTTTTTTATTAGTTAAGGCAGATCTCGAGTATTGTTCTTTAAATCCTTAAAAATCGTATGCTATCCATTGTTGGATTCAATGCTGTGCCGATATGCCTTTCTTGCTTCTCACTTCATTTTTCCCAATTTCTGACATTCCGCTGGTGCGAAGTTTCTTATCTTCCAATTATTATTCTGTCTTATAGTTTAATAAGAACAGTTTAGTTTGTCTTCTACATACGTTTATGTCATTTCAAGTTCTTAACCATGTGAATTTGGGAGGTGAGACCAGAATAGTTAAGAGTTTCTTTACTCCTCAATCTAAAATAAGAGATATAAATTTAGTCTACATTTCTGCTTATATTCTCTTATATGTTGTTGGTAGATGCCAGTTTCTGGCCTATATGATGGTAATTCTCTATATCATCCTGTCCGAGGCCGAAGTTTTGATGACTCTGAGCCTTACATTTCCAACAACAAACAAACAGGCAGAGCTCGTGGTTTGCCAGATAACAACCTCCTGAAAAGTTTTGCTGCAGACAAAGAGAAAGCCAGTGCTGTGGCAAAGATCAAAGTAGTGGTATGTTCCTTCTGTTTTTTTAGGTTACCGACTAGTTTCTTACCATCTTCTAAATGGTGGATCTGATTTCCAACCTAAATGAATTGTCTTGCTTATAAGAACATGTAGTTGGTAATTTCTGGATTCTAATTTCGGCTTTATGAAGTGGATTCATTTGGATAAGAAGGATTACATCTATACATTCAGATAATGCTGTTGTTTTAACATTTGAATCCTGATGCTTTGGTTACAGGTACGGAAGAGACCACTTAACAAAAAGGAACTGGCCAAAAATGAGGAAGATATCATAGAAACACATTCCAATTCTCTAACAGTTCATGAGACTAAGCTTAAGGTAATTGCCACTTTCTGGTAGATTTTGCAAAGATACTGCTTTTCATTTTCCTGTCTTTTCCCATGGCCAACTCAAATAAATTATGTGACAACTGACAAGGTGATGAAATTGAAGTCTGAGCTTGGAACTAATAGAAATACTGTACTTTCTTCTACTGTTTTCATTGACAACATTAAAATCCTAGTTCTTATAACTACCAAATCCATTGCTCTGTATGTTTCTCTAATCTTCCGGCGATATACAGATCTTTAAGTCTTAATTGATTTAGTGCTCCAGCCCTTAGCTTTCTAATCCTATCTCAATGTTCTGCAGGTTGACCTTACAGAATATGTTGAAAAGCATGAATTTGTCTTTGATGCAGTGCTGAATGAGGAGGTCTCAAATGATGAGGTAATATGCTACATTTAGATAATAGCAGCAATGGAAATTGAACCGTATAAATTTACAAACATTTTAACATTCTTAATATGCTTTTGGTTTGCTCTTAGGTCTATCGTGAGACCGTGGAGCCCATAGTTCCAATAATTTTTCAACGTACAAAGGCTACTTGTTTCGCATATGGGCAAACAGGTATTGTCAGTTCTCCAAATCAGTGGTTGTGTGCAAATGTGACGGAAAATTTTCAGTTCTGAAAATTTATTTATATGTTTCTTTCTCTAAATTGTTAGTACATCTTCATATGTATTGGTTAATAGTTAGATTTAGTTTTTCTATGCCAACTATGAATCTGAGTTGTCCATAAGGCACCTAATTGTGCTTACTTTTGCTCTGTATTCTTTTCTGGATCCCATTCAGGTAGTGGGAAAACTTACACTATGAAACCATTGCCCCTTAAGGCTTCGCGAGACATCTTGAGGTTGATGCACCACACATATCGCAATCAAGGATTTCAGTTGTTCGTGAGCTTTTTCGAAATATATGGGGGAAAACTTTTTGACCTTCTCAATGAGCGAAAGTAAGTAATTTTGTCATTGATGTGTTGAATTGTAACTCAGATGGTCCTAAAGTAGAACTCTGTTGCCACCAGAAAACTTTGTATGAGAGAGGATGGCAAGCAGCAAGTTTGCATTGTGGGCTTGCAAGAATACAGGGTGTCAGATGTAGAGACAATCAGGGAGCTCATTGAGAAAGGAAATGCCACCAGAAGTACTGGTACAACTGGTGCAAACGAAGAATCCTCTCGTTCACATGCCATACTTCAGCTTGCCATAAAGAGATCAGTTGATGGCAGTGAATCAAAGCCTCCCCGAATTGTTGGCAAGCTCTCCTTCATAGACCTTGCTGGAAGTGAACGTGGTGCTGACACTACTGATAATGACAAACAAACAAGGTATTATCCCTATCATCATTTTATTAATCATGTGGGAAAGCAAGGATACTTATTCTGTAGTTCGACAAAATATCTTGAGAATAGGATGACATATAGAAGAGATATAGTTTGTCACTGCCCTTGAATCACATATCAATGTATATAATGTTCTGGAGCAAATTGAGCTACCAATTGTCACATTACACCTTGATATCTGTACTATCTCTGTAGTCTGCATATTTTATTTTTCTAAAATATGATGCAGAATGGAAGGTGCTGAAATCAATAAGAGTTTGCTTGCATTGAAAGAATGTATAAGGGCTCTTGACAATGACCAGGGTCATATTCCATTCAGAGGCAGTAAATTAACTGAAGTGCTTAGGGATTCATTTGTTGGTAATTCACGCACTGTGATGGTATCATGCATATCACCGAGTTCAGGATCTTGCGAACATACTCTCAACACGTTGAGATATGCTGATAGGTAGAACAGAACCTCTGATAAAAGCACTTTGGTTTTGGTATTGATTTTACTTGTTTGTCATCTCTGATTTTAATGTTTGCTTCTATAAATATATAATACTCTAGAGTTAAGAGCCTCTCAAAGGGAAGCAACCCAAAGAAGGATATATTACCTCCGACCATAAACCTTAAGGAATCAACAACAGTGCCCTTATCTTCTGTTTTACCAACTTCCTCTACATTTGAGGATGAACAAGCTGAAAGTGAGGATTTTGATGCACCGGAAGCAACTTATGAGCTGCCAAAACCATTATGGAAGAAAAATGGGAAGCTAGAGTCATACGCAATTTCAACTTCAGAGGAAAAATTGCGGAGACCCAATGGTCAGACAAATTGGAAGGACATGCCAAAGGTTGATTCCAGGAATGTGAATTCAGATGATGATTTAAATGCCCTTTTACAGGTAAGGCAACGGAGTGGTTATTGTCATTTGCAAAATTTACTTAACAAATGACATGGCAGTGAACGAGGCAATGCCAAGTCTTTTAACGCATGTTTTTGCCATATGTTTGCAGGAAGAGGAAGATCTTGTAAATGCTCACCGGAAACAAGTAGAGGAGACTATGAATATTGTCAAAGAGGTATATAATAGGATTCAGTGAATCTGCTCACCAGATTTACGTATAGCTGCTCTTATCTAGCATCAAACACATGCAACACAGTGGGATTTCTTTCGTAGTGAAAGTTTTATCATTTCCATTTTTCTGGAGAATCTGATTAAAGCTCTCCGAATTTGTATCATTTCCTTAACTTTGACAGCATTTTGATAGGTCTTTAGTGAATTTGTTATTTATTAATTTTTAAAAGATTGATATTTGCATGGCTTGAATTGGTGCATGGAGACTGGAGAGACCACAATGATTTGATGTACACTTCTTCCCCATTCTTCTAGAATGAAGAAAAAAATTGCCATCATTTACGCTGTTTCTTTTCATGTGCAGGAGATGAATCTGTTGGTTGAAGCAGACCAACCAGGGAATCAGCTGGATGATTATGTTTCTAGATTGAATGCCATTCTATCTCAGAAGGCTGCGGGCATCCTGAAATTGCAAACTCGTTTGGCGCAGTTTCAGAAGCGTTTGAAAGAACACAATGTTCTCGTGTCTTCTTCTGGTTATTGATTTCATATAGAAGTTTGGATTCTGTTCAGATCTACATAGTGCTGCTGCTTAAGAATAATATACCAAAAGTCGGCACGAGAGAATAGCACGTCATGTCATAATTGTTGGCACTTTATTCGTTGAGAATCTCTACTAGCTCATAAGGTACGGGAATTTTTCGGCGGTGAAGTTTGGTTATCATTTCTTAGTAGCCATTTCATAGGGGATTACTACCAATGCCAGAAGGCATGCTCTTGTATAGCTCTGCATCATTGTAATTTGATTGTTGAATAGCAGTTGGACTGGGAAGTTTTTCTTTTTCTCGTGGAATTGGTCAATTGATGGGAAATCATGTATTTCTTCTATATCTCAGGATATACCATACAATGCTTTCATGTTGCTTCTAATTTCTCTTATTATTCAACAGCTTTTTGTGTTGGTGAGACTCTTATGATAGAAAATAATGAGAAATTATGCACGTTGGAATTACCATTTTGTCCCACTGTTGACTACGAGCGAAATTTAGATGACACGCAACATGACATTGTTTAGGGTAGTTTCTTTTTTTTTTTTTTTTTTTTTCAAGCCTTTCAAGCTGTAATAATTTTACGAGGCAAGGAGGAATTCAATTGAAATCCATTTTCTTTCTAATAAGCTAGGGCTTAGTAAGCAAATCAAAGGAGTCGTCAAGATGGGGCAAGTCAAGTTAGTTTTTAGCAGTATCGATTATGCCTGCAGTCTAGAACTAAATGAAAGCAGAGTTTTGTTCTGAAAACAAGGACTTCAAAATTGAAATATAGTGGTCACTTATGTTGCTTTGGGTTTTAGAAGAAATAGTACGTGTCGTTTGTAAATTCAAACTGGACAGTTAATTTTTAAAACGATAATAAATGTTACTCCATTCAACGTCGACAATCTTTACATAATAGAAGTCCTATCCTTTTTGGCGTATGTCACATGTCAATCGTAAACATGTAGTTTAGTATACAAATGACAAACAGCTCGTTGTCATATTTGAACAGTGGAGAAAATACTGTTTAAATCAAATAATCTAGGACAAAGGAACTCTTATTTATAACAAATAGATTATTACTTAAATATTTATGATCTATAGATCATCACTTTTTTCGTTAAAGGTCTAATAGGGGTCCACATTCAATAGCCCACATATAACCTTTATGTCTACGTTCACCACAATTTCTCAGAGCATACCCAATGTGGGACTTGGAGTATTATAATCTCCTTCCATTAAGAGCTTAACGTCCTCGTTTAAGATCTACAATCAATAGCTCATATATAACTCTTATGGGCGGAGTTTCCATCTTCAAATTTCATTTCAAAATTTGGAGGAAGTTTATTGCCCTCTTGGTTCCATGAACTTTTGGGTGTGTATTTTGACAACTGGGAGACCAAAGGACCAGACTAGAACATACTGAATTTTTTGGTGCTAAGAGTGCTACATTTCGTAGTTTAAGGGCTTAAAATTATGACGCGTCCAACAATTCATAGGCTAAAAATGAAATCAGCCCTAATCCGGAAAGATCAGAGGATCAAGTTGTCCATTGACTAATCCCTAATCCAACGGCTCCGATCATTCCAGAATGAAGAAAAACACAAATATTCTCTGGGCCCCACCCGTAAATTTTCTTTTGGATCCAAGTCCAACTGCTTTAACGGATTACTTCACCTGCCATAAATCAGAGTGGCTTTTCCGTAATTTTTCCACGGCCTTTCCCGCCATCCTCTTCTTTCATAAACCTCCTTCCCCAAGCTCAATCCAAACTTAACTGAAAAAACACAAAACCCCAAAACTCAGAATCCAAACTCAAAGTTCCAAAAGCCTAAAAGATTCAGAACCATAAACCAGAAACCAGAGAGTAAATCGACCCATTTTCTTCAGTCTTCCAAACATGTCTCTGTGTTGGAAATTTTTGCATTTTCTGGTACTCTTTCTCTGCATTTACATGTCTCTCAGGAAAGATGTAAACATGTTTAGGCAGAGACACAAGCTTCTAACCAGACCTTCATCCACTTCACGGCACCACAACTCCTCCGCTTTCGGACCAGTCCGATTTATTCCCCTTATGTTGTCTGTCAAGAACCAGATGCTTGAAACTGATAACGCTTCTCATCTGCTTCGGTATGATTTCTACGGCGAGTCATGCCCGAATGCCGAGCGCATTGTTCGAGCCGCGGTCGAAGATTTGTACCAAGTCCGCTCCGATGTGGCCCCGGCACTTCTCCGCCTCATCTTTCATGATTGCTTCATCCAGGTGCTCTTTTCTTGCTCTTTCTTGTTGATTGTGATCTGGGTTTTGTTCTTTCTTTAGAATTCTGATTCTTTAGGTCTGAATGGTTCTGAATGTTGTACTTTTAGATGGGTTTCTTGTACTTCCTTTGATTGTAAACGTTTTTGTGTGAATTGGGTCGTTGTGAGTTTTCTCTGATTTTGATTTTGGTCAAATCTTTAAGGGGTGTGATGCATCTGTTCTATTGGATCCCGCTGACGGAATCGACTCGGAGAAAGAGTCTCCTCCTAATGAAACTTTGAGAGGCTTTGATTTGATAGACATAATCAAGTCAAAGCTTGAAGAAGAATGTCCTGGACTTGTTTCTTGTGCTGATGTTCTTGTTTTGGCTGCAAGAGACAGTGTTGTGCTGGTAATAACCCCAATTCACACTACGTTGTCTCTTTTCTCAATATCCATTATGTTACATTTACGCACTGCTTCCAGTTTTATGAGTCTTAAGAATTTCAGGCAGGAGGCCCCTTCTATCCTGTATATACTGGTAGAAGAGACAGTACTGTTGCTTTCTCAAACCATGCGACGGATGAGCTTCCTTCTCCTCGTGATCATCTCTCCCTGCTTCTTGCCGCCTTTGCATCACGGGGGTTCGACGAAAGAGAAACCGTCAGTCTCTTTGGTACTAATCCATCTTTTTCTGTACTGTTATGTTGTACTAATTCTGCATCGAAATCTTTGTTCATTTTTGTTTGTGTGCTGGTATTGCCGTATAGTGTGTTAGCCATTTAGTCTGAGCTCCATAGGGTAACCTCCCTTTTCTCTAGTTTTAGAATACGTTTTGTGGTGGTTTGAATGAGGCCTTCTTTCCCGCTTTATTTCCCTTTTTCCTTTTGTTTTGTGTTTAGAAAATTAAAAAAGCATAAAAACAATTAGAATGGAATTTATTCTCTTTGACCAATTTTTCTTGGTGACTCAATAGAACAACTTAATTGATATGATTATCCCAGTAGAAATTTCGTAGCCGTTGGGTTACTGTTATGCTTGTCTAACCGTGACTGTGTTCTGTTCTTATAGCCCACATTTACTGTTGTTAATGCAATCTTTTCCTCTCGATGATTCTTAGGTGCTCACAGCATGGGAGTGATCCATTGCAAATTCTTCGAAAACCGTCTCTACGACTTTGATGGGAGTCACGAGCCTGACCCATCTATGGACCTTGGATTGCTACATCTTTTGAGGACAAAATGCAAAAACTGTCATTCAGAATCTTCTCCCGGATCACAACCTTGTCCCAACAGTTCACTCTCACCGACAACAGTACATAATTCCTCAACTGAGGAGCCAGGAATGCTAATGAACTATTATGGATCAGCTTTTGGCACCCAGTACTATCACAGCCTTTTGCAAGGCAAAGGAATCCTCCATACTGATCAGCAGCTGATGGCAGCCGAAGAAAGTGCGAACTGGGTTAGAGCATATGCAGCAGATATCTCTTTGTTCCGCCATGACTTTGCTTTGGCAATGATGAAGCTCTCAGACCTCCAAGTCTTGACAGCTCCGCTGGGTCAGATCCGGCTCAATTGTTCGAAAGTGGCATAATGGAGAGCACACAATTGAGGACTATAAATAATTGTAGCAGTCTCTTACGTAGTTAGAAGTGTAATATACATTGAATTGACTTTTTTTTTTTACCTTATTCATAGCTATAGCTACTGGAGACCTCTTAAACATTGTTAATAGTTCAATTGAACATTATAAATGTTACTGATCCTCTTAAGCATTGGTGATACTTAGTAAAATCAAACACTGTAAATGTTACTCATCTTTCTATGGAGTTGATAGTTATGACTCTCTGACCTGAGCTTAATAATCTGCTTATGTATGGTGTTCCAGAAAAATATTTGTCTAGCCATAAGGGTGTGTAGTTTTGGAGTTATTACTATCAGATGGACCTTAATGCTGAGTGAGCGAGGGTTGAGGAAGTTGGAAAAAAAAGTAAAGACTCATTTTTCTTTTTCTGAGGCGAAGTAGGGTCTCAATTTTGTTACCAGACTATGAAAATATATACTGCATCAAAGTATCTACATTGAAAGAAAACCATTTTTAAGTAACAGAGAAATTTGGTTCTCAGCAAAGAGGGACGAACTGCAAATTCCTCGGAGTTTTTTTTTTTTTATTTCCAATGGGGACAAGACCGGTTCAAGCACAAAGAAATCAAGCTTAAGAAAGAAGGGCCAACAAACACGGAATGTGAGGACAAAAATCAAACAGCTTACACAGAAAGTGGAGGGAAGAATGAAAAACAAATAAATGGGGGCAACAAAACAGATCCATGTACACAACGGAAGACTAACTTACAAACATGGCCATCTACAACCTAAATGAGCCGAGTCTCCGTTTCGAACTGGTGATCTTGGCAGAGGCCTGTGGGAGAGAGAAGTCTGAGTACATATCCAGGAAGAACTTGTCAACAATGTCAAGGTAAACCGGGCTCTTAAGGCGGGAATAGTAGTGAAGTGCCTCTTCTATATCCAAAGCTTGTTCCATATCACCTGCATCTACCATCTCCAATTCCTTCATCTTCTGAGCCAAAACATGTCCCCCCACATTTGCTTTCTTCGAATTCGACTCTTTTCCTTTCCCAAGAAGGGAACTTCTAATCTTCTTCTCCTTCAATCCCACTACTCGTTTGGTCTTCACGGGACTCTTAGGTGAAATCTTAGTGAAGCTTACACTAGATGCATTCTCTTCTTCCTTCATTTGCTCTTCTAATGTGACTGCAGGCTTATTATCCTTCTTGCTTATCTCATCTAGCTGAGAGTTCCACTCCTCATAAAAATCAGTGTAGATTTGATCTGTCTTACAGTTTTTCAGCTTGCTGCTTCCACAAGAGAAGGTGTTGAAAGAAAAAGACTTGGGTAGCTTCTGATAACCTCCAAAGAAGAAGGACTTGAAGTTTTGAATGGTTTTCTTAACAAAGCTTTTGCTTTTATGAATGCTTTCTTCTAACAGCATTTGTGGATTTGGTTTTGGATAGCTAAGGCTTGTTTCTTTCTCTCCTTCAATCTTCAAGAACAGACACAGCTCCAATCTGTTTATCTTCTTTTGTTTCTTATCTTGGTGTCGTTTCCAATGTACAGAAAAGAAAGATTGAGACAGTTCAAGCTTCTTCAGCTTACCCGGAGACAAAGGCAATTAAAGCTAAAGATAAAGAGTAAATTTTCTTCTATTTTGGCCTCACTTCCTTTCTTTTTGTCCTCACTTTGCTTTTGCTCACTCTTGCTCTCTAGTCTCAGACTCTCAAACTGGTAAGGGCGGTTGATTGTGAGATGATAAGGCCTTGCCTTTAAGGTGTTATTCAATATGTCCACAAAGCAGTGAATGTAAAAAGAGAGATAAGTTCAGATTATATTCTGCTCGTGCAAAAGACATTTAAGAAGAGATTATTGAGAATGAGGACCCTGGAACCAAATAATCATAGATGATTTGTTTTTTGACTAGTTGTTGTATTAAAGTGCAGAGGCATTGATTAAGATGCAAAGCTAAAGGTACAAGGTTATAATATTTGGTTTAAAGGTAGTGGTGGTGCGTTTGAGAAAGCATATTATATTCACCTTTGTGTTCAGCAAGAACTTATATTTTGTTACTCATTTTCCTGAACAGTGGGACCCAAAAGCCCAATGGTCCTAGTACCTTGTTAAAGAGGTCTGTCCTACAATTGTCATGAGGAACAGGGTTCCGAGACACTAAAACATTATCCAACTATGTTAAGGTCTATTAGAAAGGGTTAAACTAATTAAGCACCTTCTATCTTGGTTACTACTTGACATCTTTTATGTGAACTAAGAAAAAATCCAGGCAGCTGTCAAAGCAATTAAGTAAGCCACATGGGAAGTATAAGGTCAACATCAGATGTCAACACTCCAATATGACTTTGCTTAATAGTTTTTCAGTGTTTTCTATTATCAAGGTAATAATATTGCTCGTGAACCAAAAGGCCTTGTTTAAAAGAAGAGGGAAAAAGATTGATAAATCTTGGTGCATTTACAAGAATTAACAGCATGGTCCCCAATGTGGGAAGAAGTAGGTAATAGAGTCTAGTGCTTGTTGATTGGCATGATAAGGCCCAATTAGATTTCTGAACATTAAAGTCACTTTCAAACTGTTGCTGGGTTAAAAGCTTCTGAACGACTCTAATGTAATTTTACACGAAAGAAAACAAGTCAATTACAGTTTTCAGAGATATGGCTAATAATGTTTTGCCTCTTTGAGAAGCTGATGGGACCAGATAGTGACTTCAATTCCCCATGTTAGGCTTGATCATTCATAAGCATAATTATAGGGGAAGCATTTGGCCTTGGAAACATCCAAACAACAGGTCAATGTCTAGCCCCAGATCAAATAGGACAATTGTTTGACCTCCCAGCATAATTGCAGAATCAACAATTGCATTAGTGATTAGACATATTGGATACCACTGTCAAATTGTGCCTTTAGACCGGCCTTAAGAGACTCGATTACTCAAAACTAAGATTTGGAATTTTTATTCAGTTAGCTGGTAAAACACTTGACTTTTTTTTAAGAAAAACAGTACTTAAGTCAACTCGCTAACTATTGGTGTTAGATCATATACACCAGTAAGTCAAACATCTAACATGCAGCCTTAATTCAAAAAGGCAAGGCCATTTTTTTACAAATAGTTCACAACAATATAACTAACTAACTTTGAAACTATACGGAATTATCCTATGCTGTAGTTTTGTATAAATTCTTTTTCTCCATTCTGTTTCCGTTTATCTGTTTTATAAACACGGGTTCACTAAAACCCTCTATTCTTGTTATGTTTGAAGAATTGATGAAGCATCCGATGGACGTCACCGTAATTATCTGTTGAAACTAGACGACCCTTTATCCATTCAGGGAGCTTGCTAGTTGGGTGCGAGAAGCTTCCTTTCGAGGAATCATCGGTGTATGCATACCGTGTGTCAACTAACAAAATGGCTGCATAATCATTTATGTGCCGAATTGCTCTACCTGAAACAGATGAGGGAGAAAAAAAAATGTCAAGATGATATAATGTTAATACAACGCCTACAATAGTTTTTTTTTTTTTTTTTTCGGTTACATAATAGACCCTTTTTGATAATGTGCTTTGGTAAATAAACCCTCATATAACTCCATGCTAGACATTCCATTTTCCAAAACACAATACGTAATTGCCCTACAACATATTTATAACTCTAGGTGACCAATGTATGACCAAAAAGTTAATTCTTGATTCTCACTTCTAACTAGTATGGTCTTCGGAAGTTTATTGGTTAGTAATCAATTGATATAGTATCAGTTCAACAGGTCACAAGTTTGGCTCTTAAGAAACCATGCATAGCACACAGTAGACACGTCAAAACTCAGGGACTTTGATCAGGAGATGATTTTCGTCACATATTGGCCTAATTACAGGTCATTGACGTCAGGCTATTTTGGGATACCTAATGAAGGATGTTTTTCAATAGACCGAGAAGAGGCAAGTCCAATCCCGGTTCTATTCCGATTTTCTTTTGTCAAAGTGTCTAGTCCTTAGAAGTTGACATAAAGTGGTTAGCAGAGCACGTACCAATTGACTGATTTACAGCTTTCATGCAAAGATTTTCATAGTACTCTTTCCCTCTGTGCCTGCAACTTCTAAGGACGTCAAACCCGGCCTTTGCATCTCCTCCATTGTTGATTTCATCATTGACCGAAGGATTTGAAGTTTTCATGGGGTTTGGATTTCCTAGTCCTTCAATAAACTTCACCCTCTCCATCAACTCGAAGTCCGATGGGCTAGGGTAGGGTAGTCCAACCATGACTATACATCGGCCCATGCCATCACTTAAGTTGATACCTTCTGATATCTTACCACCAACTACAGCTAAAAGGATTGCACCTGTTTGAGTTGGATTATCTTTCAGACCTCCAGCTGATAATTTATCAATTGTTTCCTTGTATTCCTTGAGAACACATTCAACATCTGTATTTTTTCTAGGTTCTCTAAATACACGCTTCTTCTTCAAAATCCGCTCAAGGATGCCTGAAGCATTCCAGGCATCGTAAACCAGTCCTTCATAATCAAATGAGGAGAAGAACAAAACGATTCCTTCAGGAACTGCCACTGTCAAATTGCAAAGCAAAAGCCCAAGCTCCTGTATCTGTAAATTCATGCCCATCAACGAGACAGTCTCATGTCATCTACTAAGATAAAAGAAGAAAGAATGTAAACTTGGCTAATAATACAGTCTATCAAGTGAACTTGAACCTTTGTATTCCATGAACCTTTATTTTTTATTTTTTAAAAAAGAGGACAGTTGCAGTATATTACTTCAAATTAGTAGGAAGTCTGACTAAAAACAAGGAAAGGAATATGTTTAAACAAGACAATTAAAGATATGGTGCCTATACTCACCATTTTTGTCGAGCTTCTGGAGCTGTAGCTAAAATCAAAAGACTGACCAGAAGGACCACAGGAAACTGTAACTGGTAAAATGCTCTCTGGAGGGACAATGTGACTACATGAGAAAAAATGCAACTGCTTCGGCAATAGCCATGGAAAAAGTCGCTCCCTTGTTTCTTCTATAGGTTGCAGAGTTCCCCCGGCCAGAACCACAGCATGTGCTTCATCCAATATCTACATAAATCCAGGGTTGATGTTCACAGTCAGGACCAAAATGTAATCTGTTGAAATCCAGTCATGTTATATCATGCAACTTTTGGCAAACCTCGGAGAAAATCTTTTCCCCAGTCAGCATAACATATTTTAAGTACCCTCCTTGTTGCCCTGCACGTGCTGGCCTTGTCCTTGATATGATAATTCTTCCATCACCATCCTTGTTTGTCAGAGAGAGCAACATATCAGCTAATGCCCGGAAATTTGACAAAGTGCTTGCATCTTCACCACACTCTACAGTGCCTTTAGATGCCAAACTTTTCTGCAAGCTAACTACTTGATCTCCATATGCACTGACCTGGAAACTGAGTACATGAAAATCCAAAAGAAACAGAAAGAGAGGGAAAGAAGAATAATGTAGCACAAGGTAAAAGGAAAGTGAGAATAAGAAGGATTAACCTTGTGCATGATGTTGCTTTCGTTTAAATACTGACACAACTTGATCAAGTTGATATTATCTATGTTAAGAGAAAATAAAAATTCATTAATGGCCATCGAGGAATAAGAGGCCAAATTTGCTTCAGATGCCTTAGCATTATGTTGGCTTGAATCCACAAAACTAGCATCCTCCTTATTGCACAGAGTTTGGAGGAAAGCCTGACATATGACCATCAGAGTCTGGATATATCTACGATTTCCAGGTCCCAAGAGATTGCGAAATCTTTCGAAGTACTTCTCTATGTGGTAATGCACATCCTCCAGCTGTAATGAAATCCGACCTCATAGAATTATTCAATTAAATCGGTCATGTATAACAGTAAAAATACCAATATGAGAAGCCTAAACTTATCAGTGCCAGGTTCCAACCTCAGAAGACCATATATTCTCCCCAGTATATTAAGGTTGTCCATTATGGGATTAATAATTTGTTGCCAACAGGGTTTACAAGGGTAATTAGAGCACCAAAACCATGTAGATAAATACAAATAACAAATTCTCAACCAGCATTCAAGCCTAAACTGGTTTACCTGCAGCAAAGTAATTTTTGAGTCATACATGCTCAGGAGGGAGTCGGCTAAATTGTGAGCCTCATCTATGATAACAATGCTATTCTTCAAATTGAGGCCAAGTGACTCACGAGATGACTTTGACAAAAGAGATTGATAGGGTAGTACAATAAGATCTGCTGCAGATACGAAGCTTCGGGAGCCATAATATGGACAAGTCTTCATACTTCTACCAAGGTGAACAAGATCCTCAATATCCATTGCACCTTGTTGAGATATCTCACTCCTGAATTGCTTTTGTAGCTTATATTTCCTAAGCATCGGGCATCCAGAAGAAGCCTTGGTTCTGCGTAATCTTCCTCCTGCACCTAAGTTCTGGAAAGTGACACTGCTTAAGTGAGAAAGAAACTATTGCCAAGCCACTGGGAAAAGAAAAGAAAAAGTAGATATATCCTTGTTATTCTGAACAAAATTTGAGAGTTATGCTTAAGAACAAATGTAGAATTTTGGCTAGTAACCTCATCCTGAGAAAAGAATATATATATACACATTATATCTTATACGCAAAATTTTAAAAAAAAAAAAAGTGACACTTTTGCTGGTTACATTGTAACTGAGAACATATGGCCGCATTTGAACAGCAGAAAATTTTTCAGTTCACCACATGCATCAATTTGTGTTTACATTCTGCACTAGAGGATGAGACCATTTAAAATCACTGCAAACTAATAGCAGAAACCAAAATAATGTTCGAGGAAGAAAGTGAGTAATGTCCATAGTTGTTAATCATGAAGGGCGGACACTCTGATAGCTCAGCAATCCCAAAACCATGGATCAAATTAAGATGATGATATTGAAACTATGAAATGAAAACATACATTACCTTGATTTTGGAGACTTTATCATTATTCTTCTTTTGAAGTTCCAAGCACCTTTCATTAATCCGAGCAGGGTTTCCAAGCATCAACACCTCTGAAACACGTAGCTAAAATTGTAAATATAATCGAACTTCAATCTACATATGTCACTATACAATATCATACCTTCATTAATGCAGAAGTTCTTCCTAGAGCCCAGACAAACAACCTTCATCTCATTAGAAAAGACTGTTTTCCTTAACTCCTTTATAAACTGTGAAAGCTGTGAATGAGTCCGACTGCAAAAATAAACCTTTAACTTCCCTTCTTCCTCATCCTTCTCGCCAGAACCATCTCCACCCTCCTCATCACTTGATGAACTAAGAGAAACACCCATAGTCTTCCTCTTCGACTTCCCATCACCAAGAGCTCCTTCTTCTTCACTTTCATATTCTTCCAACAAAAACTCCTTATCACTCAACTCCACTACATCGCTTGACACATTCTTTCCCTCTTTCCTTCTGCAACAATCTTTCTCCACGTCCTCACTCAACAACTCTCTGCAACCTGCGTGGTGGTTCCTTCCGAAATTGCCTTTCCCTATTCCCACCCGAATTTTACGGTTCTTAATCTTCTTGTCCTGACCCTGATCGTCTTTGTTTACAACAAAGTTTCTCATCCAATCAGGTTCATCATCCAAGTCAAATTCACCGCCTTTCGCACAATGCTGATCGGATTCAACCCTTTTCTCAGATTTCTGTTGGTGCCTCTGATCAATCACCCATTGCAATGCACTACAAATTATGCTTAAAGTTTTCCCAGTCCCTAATCAAACAAAACAGTTTCAAATAAATTTAAAAAAAAATAAACGAAAATTCATGAAAATTAGTTATCCATATTGGGGGAACAATGGGCAACCTAAGCCTAAGAGCTAAGACTAATGCAAGGTTAAGTTCATCGCTTTCGGGTTTCCGGAAAATTCTTAGTCTGCAATGTTGCCGTAAATCATGAAAATTAAGCATACGCAAATGGTATTTCATTCCATTCCCACATTTTAAGCTACTGAACGAAACACAACCAATTACAGGATGAAAATGTGTGTGTACCAGTGGGGCTTTCTAGGATGGAAACGCCGCCATTGTTGAGAGACTGATAAAGGGCATTCATGAAATCGATCTGGATTGAGTAGGGTTTGTACGGAAATCCTTGAAATTTCGGAGCTTCAGCTTTTTGATCTTCCATTTTCGACATTTCTTCCTTCCCTACTCGGCTCCTGCGCGCGCTTCACCTAATTCCACCCCGGAAGAGAGAGAGCCAACAAAGTTCAAATTCGACTAGAGAAAAGTACAGAGGAATTGGGCTCTGTTTTCCTTTTTCGGGACTATAAAATTTTATAAGTTGTTTTAGGAGTCAAAAGTGAGTTCCACGGGCGGTAAAAATCACTAATGTCTTTGCCAATCCCAATCACAATTGACACACGATTGGACACACCTCACGCTACTATCTCACACGTTTCTCTATAAAACCACCATTTTTTAAAATCTTACATCGAGACCCCAACCTACATTTTTCCTTTATTTTTCCTGTGAAATCCGAAGAATACCCAAATGTAAAACTTGATTTCGGTCTAAAATTCGAAAAAAAAACTCAACCCAATCCTTTATTTCATTCTTAAAAAACTAATTCAGTCCTCCATTAAAATGGCTAAAACACGTTCAATAGAAGATAAAAAATCGAGTCCAAAGGCTCAAGCCACAACGTCGGCATCAAGAAAGAAAGCTTCGTCTAAGTCTCCGGCGAAAAATCCAGTGATAGAGCCGAAAAATCTAGTAGAAAGGATGGTCGATTTGGAGGGCAAAACGGCACTTGAAGCTTCGGTAGAGGAACCAAAGATTTTTTTTTTATTTCTTTTCTGACAAAGCATTGGTTTTTGACACTATTTCTTAGGTAAAAACTAATCTTAGTTACATCATGAGCTATATTTTTTAGTATGGTTTTTGAATTTTGTGAAATTTAAGACTTTTCTCTGATTTTATTATGTGGATTGCCATTTTTTGTGTAGGTTGATATTGTTAATCATTAAGCCAAAGATTACGACCTATTTTGGGGTTTGTTAACGATGGTTTTGGAGTGAAGTTTCAGAGATATTGGTTAGGTTATATGTATTTATGGAGTCAAAAACATGCAGACCTAATGTCATATTGTTCATGGTTTTAGTCATGATATTCATGACCTAGGTCAAGATATTGCTGACTTTAGTCAAGACCTTTATGGCTCGATGTCAATTAGCTTCCTGGCAGTTATTAAAACGTTCCTGACTAGAGGCTATGATGCTTTTAACTTTTGGTCAAGGACTTTTTGACTAGAGGTCGAGTGAATCTTGACCTCATATTGCCAGATACCAATAGACTGTTGCCATAAGGTCAAGAAGATAATGACTAGATGTCGAGTGAATCTTGACCTCATATTGTTGAGGACCATATCCTCTTGACTATAACAGCCAATAACATTTTAATTATTTTCTTTCCTATTGGTAATAAATTTGTGTATTTTTTTTGTAGCCATTTAAACGATATGTCCCGAAGAGGGAGATTACAAATAGGAAGGTGAATATCCACAAAACAGTACATGAAACGATGACAGTTATAAAAGCAAAGTTAACCAATGAGCAGAAGTTTTGTTTGATAAAATATGTATAGGTCTTTTTTTGGATGTGAAGAATATCACATTGTTTGAACCAATTTTCCACAACTTGATAATGCGGCAAGTCTACTATGAAGACTCGAGCAATGATAATGAAGTCATTAACATAGACATATGTGGAATCGTGGTGCCCTTTACGAAGGTACACCTAGCTGTAATAAGTAGATTGAAGATTCATGCAGACACCAATGTTCATATATTGAAGCTTGGTGACAATATAGGAGATAAATACTTTAGCTCACATAAAGTGGTGAAGAGAAAAACACTGGATGTTGTGTACAGTAGCATACAAACTAAAAGTGATAAAGATGCTATGAAGCCTGTGCTTCTGTATATTCTTGGACAAGCCCTACTATCGAATGCGAAGTCAACGAATGTACCTGATACGTGCTTCCAGCTAGTGAACGAACTTGATGCCTTCAATGCTTACCCATAGGGTTCTTAATTATGGTCTATCTTGAAAGACCAGATGAAAAAAAGAGCAATGTTTTGGTCAGTGACAACGATTAACGGCAAGTTGGTGGCACGTTATGAGTTCAATAGATTTCGAGTGGTACTTTAGATCTGGACATACGAGTGTTTTTTAGATTTCGGTATGAAGCACGCTATACAAGATAATAAGGAAAAATGTCCTAGAATTTTGAATTGAAGTACAACTAAGGAGAAGAAGTTTACACGGGAGGAAATTCAGGAGGAAATTTTCCTCAATCCTGATGTAAGAGTAATTTTTTGTAATTCAATATAATTACTTTTATTGGCTACTATTAATAGTTGAGTATAGGCCAAGAAGATCCTGATCAATATCACGAGGCTCTTGACTTATCGTCAAGATCTACTTAACTGAGGTCAAGAACTTCTTACTCTTTTGGTCAATAACATATTTACATTTGTCAAGAATTTTTTGGTCTTGACATATGTAGATCCCCTTGGTGACTTGGTCAATAACTTCCTAACATGGGTCAAGAATTTTTTACTCTTGTGATCAATAATATCTTTACCTAGCACAAAAATATCTTAGCCTTGACATGTGTAGAGCTCCTTGGTGATGTGATTAATAACTTCCTGATTTAGGTCAAGAATTTCTTGGAACTTCCTGACACCTGGGTCAGGAACTTATTGGCCTTGATCACACTTAAAGAACTTACTGATAGTAGGTCAAGGTATTGTTATCCTAGGTCAATAAATTCCTGACTCAAGTTTTCATTACTTATTACTAATGTGAACATTGGAATTTATTTCAATGTATAATTACTAAAATTGAACCAAGTGAGAAGGAATTGAGTGAAATGTGTACAAGAGGCTTGATTGTTGTTGAGAAGGCTTCGTTGAAAAGGAAGCTAATTCTTGAGAAAGAAAGCAAAGCTCCCTAATATGAGGACAATGAAGTGACTGAAGTCAGGAACATTCATCCCTCTAAATGCCAGAAGGTGAAATTTGGTACTACGGTGACAAAACGCAGTTTCCGTGAAGCTATGTTAAAGCACTTTGAAGAAGTCAAAGGAGAGATAGATTAGGTTAAAGAAGAGCTTGAAGGCATACATGATCAACAGTTTTATTTACTCCAAATGATATGTAGCTTAATGGATATGGTACGAGGCATTGAAGCAAATATGAACAACTTTAATGTCTACGAGTTAAAAACTAAACCTGAAAATATCCCGCAACCTGATAACCCACACGAGGCCGGTTTATAGTATACAAATGAATGAGAGAAAGAAGTAAGAGTTTCTATATTATAAAAAAAAATTGTTTGTTAACATTGGACAATAAGTCCTTGTCTTCGAGTCAAGAAGTTCCTGACTTAATGTCAATTACTTCTTAACCCCAAATCGAGAAGTACAACTGGTCAAGTGTATATGTTTCAGCTAATTATTTGTTTGAACATGTAGAGGTAGAGGAGGAGAATATATAGGTAGAAGCAGTGGATAAATAGAGAGAGGCTAAGTAGAGAGAAGAGAGGAATAAGGAAAAAGAAACAAGAAGAGAATGAGGAAGAAGAAGAGGAAGACAAGGAGGACGAAAATGGAGAAGAAGAGGGTGATGATGACGATGGTAAGGTGGGAAGAGGAGAGAAAAAAAAGTAAACAGAAGAAGGAGGAGAATGAGGAGAAAGAGAAACCCAACAAAAAGAAGAAGACTGCGACAGAGAAAGATGCAATAGTGGCCGAGATATTATGTTCTATGGATGTCGATACACATTACACGAGCTCTATATTCCATGAGTTTGAAGACTGGAGCATGGAAGAAATGAGGGAAGATGATAATCCCATATTTTCTATATAATTTAGAGAAAAAATGGGCTATGAATCAGAACTTGACATCATTGAGAACGACATCTAGGCTTCTGTTAGTCTTGGAGATCATAAAAAGGTATTATACATAGGTTTAGATCAAGGATCACTTGAATATGGGTCAAGTGTAACTTGACCCCAGTCAATTTCTTTATGACCTTAGATCCAGGGCCTCTTGACCTTAGTCAGGTGATACTTGACCTTACATGTGTATATCATAGCAAAGAATGCAAAACAAGGATACTGGTGATGATGACTTTGTGACATAGGAGGAGAGGGGTAAAAAAGCTCAGGGGAGAGAATAGCTGCAACTGAATAACCAAAATGGGTCGTGAAGCCAGTTGACAAGTTCACCCCTACTAAGAAGAAGACTCTATCGAAGAGTGTACTAATAAAGCCGAAACAGCCATTCATGCTCCCAAGAAGTAGAGGATTTACCTTTTCTCTGTAGACCCTGATGATGAAATAGAGAAAGAAAAATTGGCATCCTTCGAAGTCTTCATTCGACAAGGGCTGGTGAAACACCACGCCAAGTAGTAAGAATTCTCTTTTCTCTTGTATTGTATTGATTTTCTACATTTTTCTTCTTAGATTGAATTTTATGACCTTAAAGTGCATAATAGACCTTAAAACATTGACACATAGGGATAATAGTTGGTTTTACACCTTGTACAAGCCAAATCAGTTGCTTTTTTTGAGGTAATTATCGTTTAATTTCTTCATGGGAATGGGATATATAGGTCTTAATCCTGGTTAGGATATTCTTAACTCCTACTCGGGATGTTCCTGACTCATAGTCAGGATGGGTCTGGATGTTCATGTCTCAAAGTCAATAGGCTATTGACTCTATATTGACTCAGAGTTAGGAAGTTTCTGGCCAGTGTCAGGATGGTTATGATGTTTATGACTCAAGGTCAAAAGAAACCTGAATCTATATTGATGTAGAGTTATGAAGTTCTTTGCCATAGGTTAGGATAGTCATTACTTAAGGATAGTCATTACTTAAGGCCAAGAGAAACTTAACTTTATTTGTTTATATGATGTATTGATATTTTGGAAGTTTATTTTTTGGCAGCAAGTTGATTATTCATTCTATTACTTATGGTTGAAAAGTCTATTTTATCCTGATAGCATCACCCAGAAATATACAACGACCAATTCCAATTTCAACAAGTACATTCTATCGGCTTGGCATCACCCATAAATATACAACGACTGATTCCAATTTCAACAAGTACCTTCTATCAGCTTGGGAGGATTATAAGAAGTCGGGTGGGCTCATTAATTAGGAAAAACATGGCGTACTACGTAATTACGTGCTTGGTGATTTCTTTCTTTCCGGTAAACATTGGTTTGAAGTGAAATTTGTCTACATCCCTATCCATGTTGAGATTTTAGACCATTGGATCTTGCTTGTGGTTGATATTTCTTTGAGGTCCATTGCCGTTTATGATTTGTTCAAAGGAAGGCCCTTGCATGACGAGTTGGTAGACAAGAAGTGTTCAATAATGGCTAAATATTTGCCCTATCTTCTTCAGAGAGCTGGTGGATTTGATGGTATGTTGGATGTTCAAAAAAGGACACAACTTTTGTGAGAGTAATCTACAGTAGAGCAACGGGTTAGTAAATAATGTTAAACTCACTTTTTTAAAATTTTGAGGTAAACTTTACCTTAGACATGTGTCAGGACCTTTTTGACCTCAGGTTAAGGATTGCTTGACGTGTGGTCAAAGTGAAGGATCATAGTCAAGGTCAAGGATTACTTTACCCATATTCAAGATCAAAGATGACTTGACCTTTACTCACGTCTCACTTGATCATGGGTCAAGTATTAGTTGACCCTCATTTCCTGTATTGCTATATTTAAGTTAATGTTTTGCTTTTATTCAACAAACACTATGGTATGTTCATCATCAAGTATGCTGATGAACTTATATCTAACAAACCAGTTTCTAAAGTCACTTCCAAGAGGATGGAATACTTCCGTCACAAGCTTGCATGCAAGTTATATCATTATAGATAAAAGAAATTTGAGGAGTACGCAGAAACCGATATAAATGAATGACCTAATCATTTTCTTCACAAAGACAATATTTTATTTTGGTTGTGATTCAAATAATGATTGTGCTTTTAATTTTTTTTGCTTGTGTTTACTTTTTTACTTAAAACTTATGGTATTGGCACAATTATAATTATGCCAAACTTATTGATTAAGTAGAATTTAAATTCAAATTATTTCAGAAATTACTATTTATTACTCCTAGTCAAAATGCTCTTAACTCTATGTCACGAAGCTCTTGACTTAGGTCATGAAGCTATTGACTTAAGGTTACGAAGTTCTTGACTCAATGTCATGATATTCTTACTGCAAAGCCAAGAAGTTCTTGACTCAAAGTCAAAAACCTTCAGATCTATTTCAGTAGTCCTTATTTATTATTCCTAGTTAAAATGCTCTTGACTCAATGTCAAAAAGCTCTTAACTCAGGTCACGAAGCTCTTGACTTAAGGTCACGAGGCTCTTGACTCAAAGTCATAGTATTCTTACTGCAAAGTCAAGAAGTTCTTGACTTGAAGTTGAAAATCTTTAGATCTATTTCAGTAGTCCTTATTTAATATTCCTAGTCAAAATACTCTTGACTCAATGTCACAAAGCTTTTGACCCAGATCACAAAGCTCTTGACTTAAGGTCATGAAGTTCTTGACTCAAAGTCATGAGATTCTTGTTGCAAAGTCCAGAAGTTCTTAACCCAAGGTCATGAAGCTTTTGACTAAAAGTCATGATGTTCTTGAATCGAGGTCAAGAAGTGCTTGACCTAATGTCACTAACCTATTGACCATAGCGTCAGCTAATTCTGGAGAAAATACAAGCATATAAAGGAGCTATTCATTTTTATGATAGAAAACATTGTAACCCCAATTAAGAAAATTTTGACTTCGGATCAATAAGTTTTTGACCTAAGCAATATTATTTTGCTGTATACATAATTTTAAACATAATGTATACTTAAAATAATTAGGTAATGCCTCATGTAAATGTGTTGATGCTCCTACACTTGGCTTCATTAATGGTGCTACGGAGGGGAATTGGATTATGACACATTTGGTTATTGTGGCCTGAATTGCCACAACGTGAATATTTTTACTTCATAATGTCCTTACCAGTTGATTCAATTCTGGTGTTCTTTGGCCTACCAGGCATTTTCGTTATGACTGGTGGTTCGACTATGAGGTTTACCACCTCATTAGGGAAAGTCAGATTTGATGGAAAACCGATTGAGCGCACAATTCTGGTATATGTCGCCTGTAATGCTACCTTATTGTATTATAGGGAAATAAAATTATAGACAGATAAGTCGTGAACACCACATGCAGCCACACCATATATATAGATAAATTGATTGAGTTCAAATTCACGATATTGACAAGTCTGTTTCTCCATATCGACAATATATGACTTGCAATCACTATCCACTACCACGAACTCATATACATTTGTCAGTTTAACCTGAAATTAAACGCAATATGTAATAAGTAAAATAATTATACTTTAGATCAAGAGTTGCTTCACTTGTGTCATGGAGTTATTGTCTTTTGGTATAGTCAAGAACTTAATTTTATAGGTCAAGAAACAATTAACCCACGGTCAAAAGGTCTTGATCCATGGTAAAGTTATTCTTGACCATATGACAATATTAATTTTCTATCATTAAAAATTTAAGATTTTGCTTTTATGAATTAAAAACTTACAATCATTATTTTTAACTCATTAAATAAATCTCTTATATGTTCTTCGGTATTTTTAGGAAGTATTGTTTACAATTATGCAGCTACATACCTTCTCTCAAAGAATCATTCTTGTATTTTTTTCTCTTAACAACTCAATCAATTTTCTGATATAGAAGTCTCTCATTTTCTTGTCCATGGTATTCATTGACTCAGCATTATTAGAAGTCATCACTATGGAAGTGGTAACATGCCCATTTTTTGTTGCTGACTTCGTCTAGGTATACCCTAATATTGGGGTCTTCATTACCAAGAAAATCTATGTAAATTGACCAGTCCTCATGCATGTATGCCTCAGCAGTTTTATAAAACTTCCATTTCAATGCTGAGGATGCACGAGGAAAAGCTCATTTTAAATTACACAACAAATGCACCATGCAATAACCATGCTCGACATTCGGATATATTTCTTTCACTATATTAATAATACTATCATTTTTATCTGAGATTATTGCCAAATGATCTCTGTCTCCTATTGATTCTTTTAATTTGATGAAGAAAAAATGCAACGATGTATTACTCTCTCTATTAACAATGGCAAATGCTAGTGGGAATATTTGATCATTTGCATCCATTGCACACGTAGTTAGCAATGTTCCACAAAAATTATCCTTCAAAAAAGTTCCATTAACAACTATAATTGGTCGACAATGTGGCCACCCATGAATAAAAACAGTTAAAGACACAAAGAAGTACCTAAATAAATCATGCTCATCTGTAGAAAAGGGCCACAACAGAACCTGGGATAGACCACTTTAACAAGAAAGCTAAACGGAGCAAAAATCGATAAGTGTCTTTGTTGGAACCATTCAAAGTAATCAAAGCGTTCTCTTTTGCCCTCCAAGCCTTTTTATAACTTATGTGGACACCATGGTCCCTCCGCATTTTATTCATAATATCATTAGGCCTGATTGTCATTTTGGTAGGGTCCATAAATTTATCTTTTATTATTTTTTCGACTAAATATATACTTGCATGACGATGATATTTGTGCATAGTATCCAAAGGTAAGTGTGCTGAGAATCAAATCTGCATAACATTGTAAATATAAAAAAAAAATTACTTATATATTTTAGAAAAAAACTTTATTCATTATCTTCAGGTCAAGAACATCTTAGATTTGAGTCAAGACTGTCTTGACCTATAGTCAATAAGGTCTTCATCGTAGTCAAGAACATCTTGACTTAAAGTGAACAAGAACCTAACTGGTAGTCAAAATGATGTTAAGGTACGTTAAGATCATCTTAACTAGGTCAAGAATAGTTTCACCTGCACTCAGGAACATCTTGACTCATATAAAAATTATCTTGACTAGATTCAAGAGTGTTTTGATTAACAGTATATATATAAATGACTCCATACATTTTGATTTGGAACAAATTCATGTTTTTGATCGTAGTGGCACGAACAGCCTACTTGTAATTGTCATCTACGCATACCATGTGCAAAGTTTTCTTATTCGATGTTCTAGCCTTAAATTCAAAATGATTAACTATTGTAAACCTACATAAATGCCTCTGTAATGTTGTTTTACTCATATACATTTCACCAACTCTTAATATTTTAGGTGAAACTTCGATTTGCATATCCAGTTTATTTGAAAAAGGGAGGATAAATAAACTAGAACCACAATTGATTGGCCCTTCAGAAGTAGTCTCTCAGTTACTTGATTCAACTATATGGGTACTAGTAGCACCACGACTTGCTCTAATATTAACTCCATCATTGATTTCTACCTCTATTGGTATGTGAAACTGAGAGATATCTTCCAAACTACCACTCCTACAGTCACCAACAAATACACTCGTCGTGAAGTCTTGTCCTCTCACCTCAACAGGGTCAGGATTCGCCTCCTCTTGTGTTGGCATCTCAGGGTAATAGCCACCAATATGTAGATGACAGGAACAAATTTTATGAGGAGGAACTTTGTAATTGTTGCCTACCAAAGACACACCTAAATCTAATATGGTCATTAGCTCCTTAATTATATCAACGCAAAGAGGAAACTTTGTTTTGTCTTCATTCTTCTTTAGCTCAAAATAGACTTCGAGAGAACGGTCGTTGAAAATATTTATAGGTAAGATTCCCAATTCAAAGATATACTTAATCTGTAACATATAACTTTCAGGTTTCAACCCAAGTGCCTCATAGAGTATCTCCAATAAACGAACATATAATGAGGTAGTAGGTACCAAAATGCAAATATTTTAACAATTAGTATAAATATTATTTTAGTCCCAATGACCATTATACTTCACAAATACAACAGTATTTACTATTCTGTGAAATTAATAAATTCAAAAAAAATTTTAGTGAGGATTACAATTATATGATAATGATGAGGTACTGGTCAAAATATTTTGAACTCGGGTCAGGATTATGCCCTCAAAGGTCAGTATCATAATAATATTAGGTCAATATTATATTGACCTATTCAAGTCAGTATAATATTGACTAAGGTCACGAGGTTCTTGACTTAAGGTCAAGTTAATCTTGATCATATATGTTAATATCAGTTTGACCAACCTATTCAATTCATTATAATATTGGCGAACACTCAAAAAGAGTTGACCTAAGATCAAGTTGGTCTTGACTATACGTCATGATCAATTTGACCTATGACGTTATAATGAAATATACAAGACATTAAGATGATGATGAATATATTAAAACTTGGAATTTTTTGACTCAATAATGCCCAAATTAGTATTATAGGCCTCCTTCAAGCATTACTTGCTCATTATCAATTATAAAAAAACTATTTTCGAACAAAACTTTATTACTTACCTTCAAAATTCAAAAACCTTTCGAATATAGTCCAACTTTCTTTCCACCTAAGTATTTTTTACAAAATAGTTCAATGAATGTTAAAAAAGAGATAAAGAGATGGCTGAGGAGAAAACTTATGAACTGGAAGAGAGAGACAGAGATAAAGAGATCAAGTGAAATGAAGAAGACGTCAAGCTTGATGGGGTCAAAAGTTTGGAGTTTTCATGTTCTATTAGAAATGGAAGATAAACTTTGATCTTTGGAGAGAGAAAACTACGAGGAGGAGAAGAAGAAATGAGAGAAAGTGAGAGAACAAGGTGGCTGATTGAAATTGATAGAAATCTCATTAAATACTTCCACTTACCATTTTTACTTTTGGCCAAGGGTAATTTTGCAACTCGATTTTTTCTCTCCCTCCTTACTTCTATCTTTTGGTCCTATAAAAACAATTATATTAACATAGTTCTAAAAAAGGAAAATGGAGCCCAATAAGTCCCATCCATGCTCTTTTCTTATTCGACTAGAGAAATTTACACTCAATACATATTTTTATATCTTATTTTTATAAATACTTGTTTTTAATTTTTCTTTCAAAAATACTCATTTTATGATTCATATTTCATATGTAAAATATGAGTAGTATATATTTATAATATAAATATTTACTAAAGTTTATATTTTTCATTTTAAATTTAACTTATAGTATATATTTTGAAATATGTGTCATTTTTTAGTGTAATTTTTATTCATAAAATATGTACCATAGTATATACTTGATGTATAAAATGTATACCATGGTATACATTTTATATGTTAAACACTGGTAATCTATATTTCTAACAAAGCATGCATTCATAAAATAAAAATAAAAACGGGTATTTATAGAAATATGGTTTTAAAAATGGGTATTTATAAACTTTTTCTATTGGACTATTACAAAATATGGG
This sequence comes from Parasponia andersonii, assembly GCA_002914805.1. NCBI lineage: Eukaryota > Viridiplantae > Streptophyta > Magnoliopsida > Rosales > Cannabaceae > Trema > Trema andersonii. The sequence continues at coordinate 71,455 of JXTB01000634.1, read as the reverse complement.
TCACTTAATGGGCCTTGTTATAATTTGGGCCTTACATATCCTATAGGGATGGGATGGATCAGACAACTTTGACCGAGGTAGGGTAAGTAATAGAAGAAATGACACAGATATGACTAATTTGGGTCAAAATGACTTTTTTTGTATAATTTTCTAAAAATAATATTTTTAAAAGTATCAAGAATTTCCTGACTATAAAAAAACCATTACTTAGGATTTTTTCATAATCAATAAATCTTTAAACATCAATTTGGCCCAAGTTAGTACTACGCATGTCCTTTTCTTTAAGTAATGTGCACTTAAATGACTATTTTTTAAACTTTTTCATATTGGTATTTTTAGGACAGTCAAAAAGTTTTATGACGCTAGTAATCATAAATTAGGTTAATTACGATAATAGGTACCGAATTATACATGTAGCACTTTCTTTCCCAAATATTAACTTGGTGGGATATCTTGAATTATGTAATTGTTGCAACAATGGTTCAATATTTGTCACAAACTATCAATTATTTTAATAGAAATGAGTGCATAGCTCTTTTTTTGTTTTTATTTTTTTTTTGTTTCTCATATAACGTTATCGGGTTCCCTGTGCATGAATTTTCTTGAAAAAAACTATAACTTCAGTGCTACATAAGGTTTAGGAAAATATTGAGGGTGATATTGGCTTTTTTAAATTAGGCATAGCTCTATCTAATTAAAATGACCATTATAACAAGTTAAACTCAGCCCATGCTTTGCACATGATAAGTTTCTATTAAAAAATCAATAAGTAGTCTATTATATAAATTAAAAATTTTGAGGCCAAAATAGTACAACAGTATAATTTGGGAAGTATAATTTGGGAACTATGATTATAATTGACAATTAATACCTGAAAATATTGTGGCATAAATCATAAAATTTATAGTCCCAAAAAAAGTCATAGAAAATCACTTTGGTAAATAAAAAAATCACTTTGGCAAAAGAAAAAAAAATCTATGTTTTTGCATTTCTTGGACTAGGAATATTTTTTATACGGAAATCCTTGAAATTTCTTCACCTTTTTCATCTTCCATTTTCGACATTTCTTCCTTCTCTACTTAGCTCCTGAGCGTACTTCACTTAATGCCACTTTGGGAGAGAGTGAGCCAGCAAAGTTCAAATTCTACTAAAGAAATTTATATTTAGTACCCAGTTTTATAACTTATTTTTAATTTTTCTTTTAAAAACATCTATTTTTATAGCACATATTTCATGTACAAAATATAAATGGTATGCATTTAAAATATAAATTTTTACCTATATGGTACACATTTCGTGTGTAAAATATGAATGGTATACACATATGATATATATTTTGAAATGTTTGCCAATTTTTAGTGTAATTTTTATTTATAAATGTGTACCATGGTATACACTTGATGTATAAAATGTAACAATAGTGGTCTAAATTTATAACAAAATGGTTATAAAAACAGATGTTCATGAAATAAAATTTAAAATAGGTATTAATAGAAATATAGTTTTAAAAACAGATATTTATGAACTATCCTATTGGACTATTGCAAAAAATGGGCCACTTAATGATCCCTGTTACACCTTACATATCTTATGGGGATAGATGAGACGACTTTGACCGGGGTAGGATAGTAATGGAGAAAATGACATAGATAGGACTAATTTGGGCCAGAATGACTTATTTTTGTATTTTTCTAAAAATGATAGTTTTTAGGAGTGTCAAGAACTTCTCAATCATAAAAAACCTATTATCTAGGACTTTTTCATAGTCACGAAGTTCTTGAACATAAGTTAAAGCGTCCTTGATATTCATAAAAATGCACAACAAATCAATTTGGCCCAAATTAGTCCTACATATGTCATTTTCTCTAAGTAATGTGCACTCAAATGACTATTTTATAAATTTATTCAGAATAGTATTTTTAGGACAGCTAAAAATTTTAATGACGCTAGCAGTCATAAATTGGGTTAATTACAATAATAGGTATCGAATTATACACATGTCACTTTCTTTTCCAAATATTCAAATTAGATAGTGGGTTATCTTGAGTTATATAATTGTTGTAGCAATAGCCCAATATTTGTCACAAACTATCAATTGTTTTAATCGAAATGAGAGCATAACTCCTTGTTTTCTTTCCTTTTTAGGAAAATAATGGAGCTAATATTAGCTTTCTTTAATTAAACATAACTCCCTTTCTAATCAAAATGACTATTATAACGTGTTAAACTCGGCCCATGCTCATGATAAGTTTTCATTGAAAAATTAACACTTTTTAATAAATAAACTATCATTGTAATAAGGTAGTCCATTATATAAATTGAAAATTTGGGGGCAAAATAATATAACAGTATAATTTGGGAATTATTACTATGATTAACTATTAATACTTGAAAAGATTGTGACACAAATCATAAAATTTATATTCGTCCTAAAAAAATGTCATTAAAAATCACTTTGGCAAAAAAAAAAAATGAAAAAAAAAATCACTTTGTCAAAAAAAAAATCTAAGTTTTTGCATGTCTAGTGATTTTTTTAGTCCAAATTATATTTTAATGGCCAGTTTTTCAAGATAATGCTTTTAGAACTAGTCATTCTTAATATAGATATTATATACTTTGTATTTTGACACTTTGTTTAAATTATATTTTGTGTTTTGATTATTATTAATATTGACCATTAAATTATAAATTTATACCCTGACTGTTGGAGCGGTTTCTCACCAGTCGTCCACGTGTCTTGAACTGCTGATGCTGGATTCTCCAACTGTTCACATGCCCTTGCTATCTCACAAACCTCTGAACTCCAAGCAGGATCGGAGAGGCGGGGGTGGCTACCTGCAAAGACTCTCCGATGCTTAAGTCAGTGGTTTTTCTTTGCGTTTTGGTAGCAAGGAGAAAAATATATCAGTCCAAATACTTATCTCTTTGTCGTGTTTTCTTCTTTTTTCTTCTGCTCTCGGACTGTCTTTTTCTTTTTAAGTGTTTTTTGTACCAAAGAAAAACAACCCCCTTCTCTGAATGCATAGCTTTCATATATGTAGTCCTCGGATAATCAACAGTGTTTTTCTCTATCTTGGAAAAGTAAAAAGAAATATTCATGAGTACCTTTCACTTCCAGATCTTTTTAAACCATCATGGGCCGAGATTTCTGTGACCTCTTCTGTGCTACCGCGGCCTGATTTTCGCCGCCTCCTATGGCTTCAATCTGTCAGGAGCGAGATTTGGGCACATCGCCGTTCTGTCAGGACGGCTTGTCCCTGCGCGCGCACCTACCCAGAAACGCATTAAATGCTCTGTACGGGTCCGGAGCCGCGGGGCTGTTTTTCATTGCATCCAGTCTGAAGACCCTTGGGGCTTCTGATCCCTACGACAGTTGAGGTGAGGGTCGCTGTTCCTAGACAGCAGACCCTTGGGGTCTGAAGATCCTTGGGGCTTCAGACCGCCAGCTGTCGTGGATTCGAGGTCTGACCGACTGACCCGTTTGGGATCAGTGGTGGATTCTGCCTTAAATTCGGAAGACCCATAGGCCGATGGTGAGATCACGTG
>JXTB01000634.1:15054-66796 GCA_002914805.1 Parasponia andersonii | reverse complement strand
TGGTATACATAGCCTTTAATTTATTTTTGGTTATAAGAAAAGATTACATAATCAAATATATTATCATGGTTCATAAATTTTCTAATATGGTTTATAAATTTGTATTTACTATATATATTGTTATTTACAATGGCTTTAATATTTATTATATATCTAACTATTTTCTAACATGGATTATAGGTACAAATATGGCATATCTAGTACTAGAAACCCAATGGACAGAACAAAAAAGAGTTCAGGTCCATTCGAAGCCAAATGTCTTACAAGATATTATCAACAAACTCAGCATTCAGCAAAAAGAAGAGTTTAGAAATAGTGTTTTTTGACATTTCTTAAATGTCAAAGTCGTCAATCCCATTCCACAACTTCTGCACTATCTAATAATAAGACAATGCCAAGCTAATAAAGATGATGAACTGGCCTTCAATATAAGTGGAAGACATTATAAATTTATCTTACAGGAATATACAAATGTAATGGGATTAAAAATAAGGGAGATATTGAACATTGAAGCACATGAGCTGAAGAAAGGAACTTTGCACAGATATTTAGAAAAAATATTGGAGGAAACAAATAAAGAGGAAAAAAATGATAAAAATATATTCAAATTTGTGCAAAGAAAATATTTGAAATTGGCATTTGACAAGTGCAATGGAAAAGACGATGATATGATGACAAAACTTCCCAAGCTTCACATCATAGAGAACTTTCTCCTAGAAAATCAATTCAAAGTAGCCATCAACGAGACATATGTCAATATGCTTGACTACAATTGGATGGTAGAAAAGTATCAATGGGGTAGAATAAGCTAAAACAAGACTATTCAAAGCTTCAAAGCAACAATAACAAAGCAAGGACTTTATAGCTATCCCCTATATGGATGCCCAATAGCACTACCGATTTGGGCATCTGAAATTATCTCACCAATAGAAATATATGTCAAAAGAGTAAGGAACTTAATTCCAAGAATAACAAATTGGGCATCCAAAGAGCAGCCAACCTGGAAAACCTTACAAGCTAATGTCTTCGAAGAACTAGATGTAAGTATATATAAATTTATATAAGTACTTAAACTAATTACAACTATAACTTGCTAGTATAGAAAATTTTGTATTCTAGTATATAAAAGATTCTTACGTGGTAGATAAACTTGATGAGTTTAAGTATTTCTGCTAGATAAATTAACAATTTTAGCATAGTAAATAATCCTTCTACTTGTTGTATAATGTGTTATTTTTTGGTAGTTAATTTTATGGTTATGGTACATAAAATTATGCATGTGGTATATAATTTGAATATAATGGTGTATAGTATTCAGTTGCATAAAAACTTTTTGATTTCAGAATATAAAATCATTAAGGTGGTAGATATACATTATAATTTGGTATATAATGTTCTGTAAAATATTGAATAAATATTATATAGCTTACTTACATTATAGAAAGAGCATTGATGAGGTTATGATTCAGATAAAAAAAATTAAAGATACAGGTATAATAGAAATACTTTGTAGTTATGACTATTTTGGTTTTTTTTTTGGTAGATAATGCTATTATTGTAGTAGATAAAATTTTGTATATGGTACATATGTTTGATGTTATAGTACATAATAGTCAGTACCATCAAAAGTTTCTATTTTGAAATAAGTTATGTAAATTACTTATATTACTGATGTTATATACCAAAGTAAAATATTCATACACTAAGCCTTGAAAAATAGCAAACAAGCAACTGTATGAAAGCCAACATTAATAAAATCAATTGTATGACCTAATTAACACAAAAAATAACAAAAAAACTAAAATATATTACAACAACAACTACTAAAATCCATATAAGGGTTATAAAGCAATATTCAATCTAGTATATATCATTATATACCATGTTAATTAATTTATCTACAAAAGCAAAACTTCTATATACCAAATTCTGAAAACAACAAAATAATAGCAACTTGCCATCATCTTCCTTGCTAAATAAATCAGCGTTCGTACTTTATCTTCTTCCCACGGAGTTAATTCTGTCCTTGTAGACAAAGCTACAACTTACAAACCAATCTTGGACCTTTTGTCTTATAGCCTCTAACAAAGGAACAGCTATTACAAAATAAGAAATACAAATTATCTATACTTATAACAAATTAATATACACAAACAACTAACAATCATATACCAACAATAGAGACAATAATCATATAGAACGCAAATGGTATATAAAATTTAGTACATGATAAATAGGATTTTCAAGCCTGTTCATATAATGTTGAACTCTAATGAAACAAAGTCATGAGATATGAAAATGAAAGCATGTATATAACTTTTTAATCCTTTGTATATAAGATTATAAATTACGTATATATGATATACACAAGGCGAAAAATAATATTTACATATGCTAGCATATATACTAGTATATAAAACATATATACCACGTATTAAATATATGAACCATTCTGGAAAAAATTTCAAACTAAGAAAAAAAACTCAAAAAAAATGTAAAAATGCATAAATCACTAGTAATCATGAGCTACAATAATATAACATAGAAAATTAGCTAAAATAGAAATATACATTAGCAATAAAAAATAAAATCCCCAATTCAATAAAGAAAATGACCTAAGAACAACCAAAATAAATTTCAAAGAACATACATACCTCAATAATGCGATTAATGTATTTCGTACCTTCAGAGCAGAAGCAATTGTTGGGAAATATATGAGAGAGAGAGAGAGAGAGAACAAGACAAACAATGACCAAAGAAGAAAGAAAGAGAAACAACGAGAGAGAGAGAGAGAATTACCAGTAGAGAGTGTAGAAGGATGAAGCTCCAATGAAGAGAAGAAAGAAACAGAATAGGAAAGAGAGAGAGAGAAAAAAAATGAAAAAAGAAAAACAATTTCTAAAATAAAAAATGAACTAACTAAATAAAAAAGGGCAAAAACATAAAAGTAAGTACACCTTAACTTAACAGTTAAATGAATTGGACATCTATCTATAAAGTTTAAAAAAAGAGAAAACTAGGCAGATGTCCAATTTTTTAAATTGACTTAAGTAGATGTCATTTTTTAAAATTTTATAGGTAGATATCCAATTCATTTAACTGTTAAGCTAAGGTGTACTTATTTTTATGTATTTGCCCTTTTTATTAGGTTAGGTTTTTTGATGTTAGGAATTGTTTTTCTTTTTCATTTTTGCTCTCTCTCTCTCTCTCTTCCCTGTTCTATTTCTTTCTCCTTTTTGTTGGAGATTCATCTCTTTGCAGTCTCTCTGTCTTGTTGTTTCTCTTTCTTTCTTCCTTGGTCATTGTTTGTCTCGTTCTTTCTCTCTCTCTCTCTCTCTCATATTTTTTGGTCATTGTTTGTCTCGTTCTTTCTCTCTCTCTCTCATATTTTTTCCAGTGGTGGTTTCTTTTTTCCTGCAATTGATTCTTCTCTGGTGGTGTGAAATATATTGATTGAGTTATTGAGGTATGTATGTTCTTTGAAATTTATTTTGTTTGTTTTTAGGTCATTTTCTTGATTGAATTTGGGATTTTATTTTTTATTGCCAATGTATGTTGCTATTTTAGTTAATTTCTATGTAATATTATTTTAGCTCGTGATTAGTGGTGATTTGTGTATTTTTTACATTTTTTTGAGTTGTTTTTCTTGGTTTGAAATTTTTTTCAGAATCGTTCATATATTTTTATACGTGATTTATATGTTTTGTATACTAGTATATATGGTGGTATATATAAATATTATATTCTGCTTTATATATGTCGTATATACCTTGTTTACAATCTTATATATAGTGAATTAAAAAGTTACATATATGCTTTCATTTTCATATCTCATGAGTTTGTTTCCTTAGAGTTCAACATTATATGAACAGGCTTGAAAATCCTATTTATCATATACTAAATTTTATATACCATTTGCATTCTGCAAGATTATTGTCTCTGATGTTGGTATATGATTATTAGTTGTTTGTGTATATTGATTTATGGATCATATACATATATATGTGTATATCGTGTCTATACATTTATGAACATGGCATATTTTTTTATGTACCTTGTGTACTACTCGTCTTTTTCTCATATGTTCGTACTGCTTTCCTAGGGATGGTGAAGATTTCCATTATTATTCGCTATCATAGTCGCTGGGATGAGAGTAGAAAGTACGTGGATTATAGGTCTACTGGTATATTGGTTGATGAAAATTGTGGGTATATGGAATTTTTGGAATTTTTTTTTGGAGAGGCATATTTAGGATTGGATCGATTAAGGCATATTGTTCATTTGTTTCTTGAAATGAAGTTTGAGAGTTCTAGTAATAATCTTTTAGAGATTAAAAGCGACAGTGGATTAGGTTGGTATTTTTACATGGCTAATAGTTATATGAAGTAGCCGCTTATAATTACCTATGACGAGGTTTCATTGGTAGATGTTGCTGTGAGTATACCTAAGATTGCTCAGATTAGTTCATATTCTGTTGGGATGGGTTCAGGTGTTCTTGACGTTGGTTCAATCTCAAAATCTGGTGGTGCATTAAGTATGTTTGAGATTGGTTCTTTTTATTCCAACAACATTGGAAGTTCAGTTGCTTCTCATGTTTTTACTCCTAGTTTTAGCAACTCTCTTAGTTGTGATGATATTGAAGGCTACTTAGTGGACCCTAATAAATTAGATGATATTAACGAAAAGTATATGTTTGCTAATAAAATATTATTGCAGAGGGCTTTGGGCATGTTTGCAATTAAGAAGAACTTTGAGTTTGAAACCGTTAAGTCTAGCCCAAGTAAGCTTGTGGTGTGATGCATTGGTTCTAGTTGTTCATGGAATATTCATGGTTCTAGGAATCGGAAAGGTGCATTGTATATGATTAGAAGGTATGTTGGTGAGCATACTTACTCATTAGATGTTGTTATCCACGACGATAGACACACAATAAGTGAAGTGGTTTGTGGGTGCATGTTAGATATTATCAAGGTAGATAAGAAGAGACGATGGATGCCCAAGGACATCATTGAGTATATGCGCAACGAGTATAATGTAAACATTAACTATTTCAAGGCTTAGATTGCTCGAGAGCTTGCTTACGATACTATTCAAGGTTCTCCTAAGGAGTCTTATGCTTTAATTCCTTCATATTTGGCAGCAATGAAAAGTCAAAACCCTAGTACATTGTCCTTTTTTATTCTAGTTTTTTGATATATTGTTTCTTGTCTTTGGTATATAAATTTTTTCACTTGGTATATTTATATATCTACTTAGTGGCGTAGCAGATTTTCTACTTTGTTTTTTAATATTTTGTTCTTGATTTTTCCTTATAGGTTCATATACAGATTACTTAGTTCATGAGAATAGGAATTTTATGTTCTTGTTTATTCTAGTTTTTTGGTATATCATTTTTTGTCTTTGGTGAATAAATTGTTTCATTTGTTATATTTGTCTATTTACGCACTAGTGCAGTAGATTTTCCACTTTAATTTTTAATGTTTTATTCTTGATTTTTCTTTGTCGGTTCATATACAGATTACTTAGTTGATGAGAATAGGAATTTTATGATCTTGTTTATGGCATTTGGTGCTTCAATTAAAGGTTAATCACAGTGTAGGCCAGTGATATTAGTCGATGCGACATTCTTAAGATTGAAGTTCTATGGGACACTCTTCATTGCATTCGTAATGGATGCTGATAACCACATCTTTCCACTTGGTTTTGGTATAGGTGACTCAAAAAATAATTCATCTCGGCCATGGTTCTTTGAGCAATTGAAGAGGGCCATAGGGACTTGTCTAGATTTGGTGATTATTTTAGATAGGAATCCAAGTATCAGGAAGGCAATATCAATTGTCTATCCAGAGGCTGAGCATGTTTATTGCATCTATTATTTGCTCAACAACATGAAAACAAAAATTAAGTTTATTGGTAATGATAAATTGTTCGAGAGGTGTGCAAAGCCTTACTTGAAATCTGATTTTGATGAGATTATGTGTCAAATGGTAGAGATAAAACCAGCAATATATGAGTACTTATCTATAGATGTGGGATATCTGAGATGGGCAAGGTACTATGCAAGTAGAAGAAGATACATTACCATGACGTCTAATATTTTAGAAAGCATGAATTCGGCTTTAGATGATGCAAGATCTTTACCAAGTATGTCATTTTTTTTTTTCAATTTCATTGTTTTGAATGGTTTTTCTCTACTTGTGCTTGTATGTTGTCTTAGTATATGCACTTTTTATCAGAGTAGATCATTTGTTGTTATTAGCATATAGTTGTTAGTCATGTGTGTATATTAATTTGTGACAAGTGTAGATAATTTGTGTTTCTTATTTTGTAACAGTTGTTCCTTTGTTAGAGACTATAAGGCAAAAGGTCCAAGATTGGTTTGTAAGCCGTGGCTTTCTAGCTTTGTCTACAAGAATACAATTAACTCCGTGGGCAAAAGATAATGTACGAACGCAAATTCACTTAGCAAGAAAAATGATGGCAAGTTTTTATTCTTTTGTTGTATTCGGGATCTGGTATATAGAAGTTTTGCTTTCGTAGATAAATTTATTAATATGGTATATAATGATGTATATTAGATTCAATATTGCTTTATAATCATTATATGAATTGATTTTAGTAATTGTTGTTGTAAAATTATTTGGTTTTTTTTGTTATTTTTTTGGTGTTAATTAGGTCATATAATTGATTTTATTAATGTTGGCTTTCATATAGTTTATTTTGTTTGCTATTTTTCAAGGCTTGGTATATAAATATTTTGTTTTGGTATATAAATTTATTAATTTGGTAGATATTAATATATACCAGATTCACTAATCCTTTATATGAATTGTTTTTAATAGATGTAGTAGTATATTTTCATTTTTTTTATTCTAATCAGGTCCATATAGATGATTTTAAGTATTTTAGTTTTCATATAGTTAGTTTGTTCACTGTTTTTCATAGCTTCATATGTAAATGTTTTTCATAACGTGGTAAATATTGATTTATATACCAGATTCAGTAATGCTTTAGAGGAATTGATATTGATATAACATTTTTTTGGTTTTTGTTGTTTTTTTTGTTGCTAATCAGATTCATACAGTTGGCTTCCATATATATCGAGCTTGTGACACCAATTCCGAGTTCACTATTCATTTGATGCAACTTCATTGCGGTTGTGGGAAGTCGGACTTTGATGGCATTCCATGTTCGTAAGTGCAGCTTGAGTTAACACAATTATATTTCTCATTTTTTCAAGAACTTAGCCTTTGAGCCTGCCTATAGTGGGAATATTAATCTAATTGGGAGACAAGCAGATTAGGATATTCCAGATTATGTTAAGGAACAACTTGTTCTCCATCTGATTATAGAGAAAGCTAGTGTTGGCAGGCCAAAAAGAAAAGATATCTCTCCAAGGGTGAGCTCAAGAAAAAGAAGCAAGTAAAGTGCGGTCGATGTAAACAATACGGCCCTAATCGAAAAACTTACAGAAATCCAATTCTTGCTAAATTAAACATTACGAAGAAGATTAAAAGCCATTCGGATCATTAGATTCTTATATATCTGACTTTGTAGTTAGCTTTATTTTCAAGGAGGTTCTTTTTTTTTCCCCTATATTTTGGGTATTCTACTTCTCTATCTCCAAATCAGTCTGATAATTTCTTTTCTTCTTGTCAATCCCCTAATCATAAAGCTCGGTGGCCAATTTCTATCAGAAGAATGTCATCTTATCTTGAGTAACTTCGCCTGTGCTCATATTGGTCATTAGTGCTTCAGCCCATTTGAGTACAAATATGCTACAATCAGACCTGTTTTTGAAGTAAAGGACAAACATATCTACCAGTTATATACCAAATATGAAAACATATATACCATTGAACAAATTTTATGAACTATTTAAGTATTCTTAGTTTTCTATTCTTACCCATTTGATTGTATTTATAGACCTTCGAAAAACTCTATTTCAAAGTTTCTTTGCATGATTTCTCTTTATTCTTTGTAAACGTTTGCCACAGCCAAGAGGTTTGGTATGACAATCTTGTAGGTTGTAATTTCTGACTTGACCTTCAATTTGTGCACCGTTCCTCCTAAGCTGTCATAGACCTTTATCTTTTGAGTTGGTAAATCTATTTCGACAAGCATCCAATACTCAAGTTGTCTGATGAATGCTGGAACGTATATAGAATCTACTAGGGACCACTTTTTACCAACTGTTATTTTCTTTCCCTCGGCATATCAGAGTAAAAGAGATTGTGGCTTTTCATCCTATTTGAATTGCTTGATGTCATCAATGTAGGCAAGAAAAGTTTTTCTAATATAGTCATCAGAAATTGTATCCAAAGTTGTAGTCCTTTTTTGATAAAGTGTTGGGTTGTACTTGATTTTTTTCCTCAAGTAGTAGAAGAAAACATTCATTTCCTATGAAAAATAGAAATATGGGGTTAGTTTTATCTACTATTCTCTAGATTGACAAAAAGAAAAACAAATTGTTGTAGTATATTAAACTTACTGAACCACTCAGCATTTCAGTTGGCTTCCATGTGCTTTAAAACCATTTTTTCGATGTTGCTTCTTTAACTCCCAAGTCCAACGGTAATTCTGGGTCCTCCTTGCTTGTGTATTTCTTATAAAATATATTTGTTACTTAAAATATCACTCATATAAAATTGCTCATAATTTTTTCTTATGTTTATGTTTTTGTTTACCCTGTTTTATGGTTGAGTCCACTTTTCATCCACTTTTCAAATTGTCAACCAATACTTGCACTGGCAGCCTATAAAACTCAATACTTATTGGCTGATGCTTCAATTTTGAAGTTCTGGTTTCATTGGTGCTTATATTACGGGAGAATCTACTTGAATGGGTGAGATCCCCAAATAAAAGCTTGGATATTCAGTAGTAGGTGTTGATTGAGTTGTTGTTTTTGTAATTTTTTCTTTAGTCAATTCACATTTCGCCAATCTAAACTTTGTTGTAAAGGGTGATTTCTCAGCTGGACCAAGTGTGATCAGTCTTTTTCCTTCAACTTTTGTCATTTTATCCTACTATAATCATGTGTGAAAAGAAAAAGTTAAAAACATATATATGCTAATTGTAAATTTAAATATACCATGAACCCAATGCTACTTACTAACAAAAGTTCAATTTACTTGTCATTTTTTATTTCTGTACCTGGTTAGTTTTCTTATCCATAAAATATATCTTATTTTATACCATGTAGATATATACTCAAATTAAAAAGAAAACTCATTCCCTTCAATCTTTACTAGTAGCAGCTAGTCCATGTTGGATAATATTTTTGCCATAGTTCATATGTTTTCACACATGAATATAAGTTTATATACTAAACATCTATCAGGAAAAAAATGTTTTCAAAATCTTATTTCGGAAAACTATTGAGGTGGATTAGTTTGACAATTCTAGTCTATTGGTTAATAACATCATCATGCATCAGGCAAATGTTGAGAATGATCTTGGTGAAGAAATATTTTTGAAGTTTACGGCAGATTGTTGAGCTTTTCAATAAAGGATGTATCATTCTTGGATTGAGGTATGCACAAGCTATGGAACAAAGGCAATTATCTTATCCGAAAAATACATTTTAGTAATTCAAAAACTATAGTAGCAAGAATGGCTAATAATAGATGTTTATTTTGATAATATAATAAGATAGTATATTATAAGCATAGTAGTTACTATTGTGGAATTATTATGGTTATAACAAGACAATTACTATTACAAAATTATCGCGGCTGTGATTTTTTTTTTGAAAGAAAAGGCCGTTTATTTATCTCATCCCTTTGTATTAGACAATTTAAATTCTATTGCAGATATACTTTAATTTTAGAGAGTTTGTGAAGTATTCTGACTATTAGTTATTATTTTAGTATCTTTGGTGACTAAGATAGTGATTTTAATATTTTAGTGATAAATTGGCATCTATTTCAGTGACCATTTTTGTATCTATCTCTTTTAAATTCACTATTTTTGTGATCTTTGCAATAAATTTAGTAACCTTTAGTGTCACTAATAATTATTATTATAAAACTATGCCAATTTTTAGTGTATTGGGGTTGATTTCCAACTGCATGCATCTCAAGATAATGGAATCTCAAAATAGCCATAGCTCTCTACTGGACGAGGACAATTAGACATTAGACTCATTAACTATATCAATGCAAAAAAAGAAACTTTATTTTGTCAACTAGTTCTTCTTTGGCTTCAGGTAAAATATTATATTAATATTGTTTGAAATCTTTATAGGAGCACTTCCCAGTTCAACAACATATTTTATCTAAATGATATGACTCTTGGGTTTCAAATTTAATTCTTATGATTATAATGTAATTACTAAAGATAATATGTATAATTTAAGTGACAGTCTTTTTCTTAGTCTCAGAGGCATGTGCCTTTTTTTTGGGCATGACTACATTGACCCTTTTTGCAACCTTGTTTTCTTCTTCTTCCTGGGTATTTGTTTTCAAAATCCTTTTGGCTGTAGCTTTGGTTCTTTTATGTCTTGAGGCAATGTATCAGAGCATGGCTTCAGATCTGCATGGGATTGAGCCTGTGTAAGTTTTTAGTGTTTAAAAATATTTTAGAAATGGTTTTGATAAATACCTCATACATCACTTAGGGATTGGCTAGATAAGTTACTTTTGCTCCACTTCCTTCCAAGTCCTCTCTTAAACCTTTTCAAAGTGAAATTCTGGTCTTTTTGGGATGGTGACTTCCCAGGAGTATCAGTCTCTGAAGTGTCAGGTTGACATGAGACTATTGATTTCCACTCTTAATGTAATCCTTCGTTTCGAATGGACGTTCGTTCTTGTACTCTTTTGTCTATTCAAGTTGTAGGCAATGTGAATCTCGTGGGTTCTAAAGGTAGCAATCCAGTATCTTGTACCTTAGTTGTTGTGTTTGACTATCTTATGGGTTATCTATATGTTGTCTCTCGGGTTTTGTGGTCGCTTTTGTTTGTAGCATTTGATTGTGATTATATTTTCTCGAGGATTTTAGCTTGTGATACACTGGTTTAGTGTTTGCACTTCACTGTTGTGGCTTGACTTTATTGGTGTTTATTAGACTAAGATAGTATTTTCTTGAAATTTGACATCTTTGTGATCACTTGATTTGGATGCATCATGACTTAGCTCTACATTTGAGTGTTTGCATTGATGATACCTCTTTGCATAGCATGCTCGTTGATTAAGTTGTTGGTTTGGTAATTTGAGACATTGTTTAACTATAGTGACTACATTTTTCTAGTTTCATCTGGTTCTATTATTAGGGTTCTTTGAATGAGGCTTATTGACTTGTTGAGAGCTTGGTGGGATTTTAAAAACTAAATCATTTGATTTTGGAACTTTTGAAAATTTCAAGTTGACAATTAACATTTTAAATGACGTAAACTCTTGTACATGACCAAAGTGATAAGTTTGTTAAAAAAAAAATCAGTACACTTTTTCAAATGAGTATTGTCTTAAACTAATATGTTATTTTGAAATTAAGCATTGTGAAACTACCAACTTATTCGTATAATAGTGAGGTTTTATTTTACATTAGCTGGTGTTGATTTGAAAGACCTCTAGACCAATATAGTTTATTTCCATGAATCTATATATGTAAATTAAACTTTTCAGCCTTCTCTAATTTTTGGACTTAGTAGATTACTAAGTATTTTTCAATCCCTACTTAATACTTGATTTGAAATCAAATGAATGTTTTCGTAAATTGACTCAAAGGTTTGCTTGAGATATAAATGAATGAATGTAAGTTACTTAAGAAAAGTTTTGAATAAGGATATTCGCATGTTTGAATACTCAGTAATCTTTGTTATGGGTTTTGGGCATTATATGATTGGTTTTGGCCAGTCTCCCCAGTGTTCAGAAAAATTGGGAGGAGAATGAAATTTTGATTTCCAAAAATCAATGAAAGGTATTGAGTTATATGACTTGGCTTTATGTTTAACAAGCCTTGGGTGGTGCATTTGAGTATGCGATATTCTTCTTGAAGATTTGATTCTAGCTTTCCAGTGTATGAAGTTCATATATATGTTAATTAGTTTGTTATGCCTAGTATAAACCTTGATGAATTTTTAATGCTTATTTTAAAGGGTTAAGTAAGAATCGGTGTTTGTTTTATCCACTTTGATAAAATGCTTTGGAAATGTTTCATACTTTAATATTTTCTAAACTACCCAATTTTTCCTTCCGTATGTTAAAAAAAAAAGTGTGAACTTTCAAACTTTTTTTGATAAACTTGTTTAATTAGTTTGGAGAATATTTTGGAATTCTATAAAAATATTACTTTGTGTTTAGTTGTGACATGGACTGAGGCCCAAATTCCTTATTAATTTTGCAAGGAAAATCGACCATGATAATTTAAATATAGCCTATTTTATTATTTTATCAAGTATGTGAGGATTATATGATAAATATCTGTTTTGTTGGTTATATGGGACAAATTAGTGTTTTTTCATGCATTCCATATTTGTTTTACTAAATGGTTACTGTGTATCACTCAACCATAGGTTAATGCTTGTGTTTACTAGAGATTGTCATCATATATGCATGGAGTAAAACTTTTACTAAATGTTGATGTTGAATTGGATCTAATTCCCTTACTAGATTTAAATTAGATATAACATAGTTATTGTTATATGGCTAATGGTGATTGGATTGAGATCACTTATGGATTTTTATCTTTAAGAGTCGTTGGACTCTACGTTTATATTGTAAAGGGTACTCAAAGTTCAGGTGTGGTTTACCTCTGGCCAGGGACAAACTATATTGTGAACTAGTATTCCTAGGCCCCAACACTTTTTACATTCAATTTTTTCAAAATATTTTCAAAATTGTTTATAAAAAAAATTTGAAATGAGGTTTCATGAGAGACAAGCATCACTCGAGAATGGTACCAGGCAGCCTATCCTATTAGAACCTTATTTCTGGGGCATTAAGTGTCGATTTCAATTGTTATGTGTGTATATTTTTAGGACATTGGATTGTGTCCATGGAGTTCTCTTTATATCAAGGAATTGTAGAGTTTTTGGATCAGCATTCGTTTTTATTTTCTTTAATGAGGCTTTACACTGGATAAAAGATTTGAAATGCTTTTGAAAATTCCCATATTTGGATGGTTGCATTTGAGATTGAAGTTTGCACTAATTTTTTGTGTGGTGATTTCGTGTTTGGGTGTTCTAGTCTTGTGTTTGACTAGAAAAGGTTTATGTTTTGTGTTATTCCTCTCTCTAATCGGAGAACAGAAAATGGTTGTGAACCATTGATCTCTCTTTGTCATCTCCAATCTCTAAACTCGTTTATCTTGTGTGGTGTAACATAAGAATCTTTATTCTTCATTTTAAATTCTATTCTATTGTGTTCTATGCTTGAAATGAGGCTCTTATTGGAGTCATTGACTCAAAGATTGTCTAGGACCAGAAACTAGTTGCAGACAAATGGGTATGTCCCAGGAGATTATTGATCTGGTATGATCAGGGGGATAGTATTCTTGTATCTGATATTTCGTTTGTTGTTCTAGTTTGGTGCCTTATAATAGTGTTCAGAGTCCTATATTTTCGACTTTTATCCATGGTTATTATCATTATCTTTTGACTGCTCACATACTTGAAGTAATCGTTTCCAACTATAGGTGTTAAGATTCTTGTGCCTATTGTTGAGCCATCTTATAATTATGATCTTTCCATGTGCGTCCTTATACTATACCATAGTGCGGTATGGTATGTTGGCGGGGCTTTGATGCCAAGTGAGGACTGTCTGTTTCACGCTTTCATTAACTCGCGTTCAGTTTCCTACTCGTAAATTCTGTAGTCACTCTTAGTGGCTATTTCTTAAAATATTGTTTTTGTTCTCGGTTTGTACTTGAATTTCGGGACAAAATTCCTATAAGGAGGAGAGAATGTAAAAACCTAATTTTTTTTAGGGGTAGAATGGTCATTTGACCATCTTCTAAAAAAAAACTGATTAAATATATATATCACTCTTTTTCTCTCTCCCTCTCTTCCTCCCCCTTCGATTCACTCTCTCTTTCCCTCGTTTCTCTCATTCTCTCAGCCTAAGGAACGTAGGAAGCCGCCGAGCTGCTGCCAGCCATCGTCCGGCTTAGCAGACCACTGACGGAGCTCTCCCAGGCTGCCACGAACCAGCACCGGCCAGCTACAGGGCGCTGGAGCCGCCTGCCATCGCCGGAGGAGGAGAAACAACTGCTTGGGTTTTTTCGTCGCTGGCAAAGATTCCGGTATCCATTCGACCTCTAACCAGTCCCATTGGGTTCGTATCGTCGCAAGGATCGTCAATGTATATATTTCACGATCCCATTTTATCCAGATTGAAAGTTGCTATTTTAGGGTATTTTGAGTTTTGAATTTTAGTTTTTGATCCGACTGTTAGATTTCATTTTTGTTGTCATTTTTGGAATGTACTCAGAAAATGGAGAAGTTTGATATATATATATATATTGTCATTTGGTGATTGGCACAAAAATCGAGATCGAACGGTCAATTTTACCTCGTTTTGCATGCCACCGGTCTGGTGTGGGCCCGAATCCGAATTGGACAAGTCATATATCTAATCTAGCTATTTTGGGTGTTAGGAATTCAGTGAAGAAATCCGTTTGTGGAATTGAAGCTCCGATGAGAAGTTGGTTTTTCGCAGGAGGACGATCGAGGGCATAGGATTTGTTCCCGCCCCTCCAAGTGATCGTCCAACGGCACCTTGAGCATCTAATAGCATGGTATCGCTATTCTAGTGAGGTAGGGATTCGGTTACCTCTCTTTTACGTCATTTTGAATAAAACTTATGTTCTGCAACATATGAGAACAAATGTGATTTTAGAACTTTTAAATATCTGGAATTGAATGGTATGATTTATATATTAGATTGTTCTGGGAATTTTCTTAGTGCAGGTTATTTTTGGTATGTTAAAATAGGGCCGTTATGTTGCCCATTTTTCTACAAAATTTAATGAATTATTTTATTAAAAACCAAAGCATCATTTGAACTTAATTTACTGCATGGCTACTTTTACACATCAATTCAGAGTACACGTGTTATAGGATCACACATGAGTCCCAGGTTAGCATCATAGGGTTTTTACAGTGTGGTGTTGCGGCCCCAGCGATGATGAGAGTCCGTGAACTTGCGTGGGGTATTTTTTCTGATTACCTCCCCATTTGGCAGGCGTAGGCAATGCAATTGCCCCTCTAGGTTTGGTAGGCGATACACAGGTGTCCCCTCTGGTTATGTGCTAGGTGTCAGGCAGGCCGTATGGCACACGTAGTGCCAATACCTTGGTTTCCATTGATGAGAGGTGGTGAACTCATGTGTATGGGTGGATTTGTGTCATGTATTTGTGAACTGATTAGTTTTGGGATATTATGTTTTCCGTACCTTTATATGTATGTATGTGCGTATGACTCTTAGTTTTGGATATTTTATGAATATATGCACATATGATTTTACAAAGTTATTTTGGATTAAACTAACTATGCAGGGGCTTTCTGTCACTAAAAAGGTTTTAATTGAGGTAACAGCTTTTCTACTGAGCATTCGTGCTCACCCCTTCTCTTTTTCCCCCCTCCTTTCAGGTGATCACTCATTCGAGTCACTTGTATCGATGGCTAAGCAAGTCGCTTGGCTTAGACTCGTGGTCTTATTCCTCCTTGGGGTGGTACTTTTCTTTGTCTCACTCTTTCTCCATATCTAACTGTTTAGCCAAGTTCATTGAGTCTACTAAGTGAATATATAAGGATGTATTTACTACTATTTGAGGATTTGGTATATATATATATATATATATATATATGGGACCCTATAGTTCCTAAGGAGCATATTTTTAAAGTTTTAAGTGCTTGGAAATTTTGATTATTTCTGTAAATCAATTTTTGGACTTTCCGACTCAATATTTACGAACTTTATTCTAATCAACGCTAAAGTTTTTATCAAATCAAGTTTTCATACAAATTAACTATGTTTCATCAAATTTTAATTGGCCTATCTCTCTTAATAAATTAAACTAAATATGCGTTCTTTTTTTATAGAATTTCTAATTAGTCAAGGACTAAAATGAAATATCCACGTATTGGATTTTCTCTGAATTTTGTAAAATTCTTTATTTATATTAATTTACACTCAAAATTACTAAAAAATCACGACTTAGAATTTTGGGTTGTGACACAATATCACCCTATTCTTCTTCGATATGGCCTTCAATTGTGCTTACTCCTTTTCCCTATAAGAGTAGATTTAGGAGTGAGTTAGATATAGTAGGAACTTGAAACAAGTAAAAAATTGTTAATAATAGTAGAATTTACATCACATATCATTTTTATTGTCCAAAATATTTGTGTTATATACCAGCATCTTAATATTTATATACTAAGAACAAAACTTTATATACCATACCTAAAAAGTTATCTACCAACAAGGGAGACTAGTTTTTTAACCTTTCATTCTATTTATATGCCATAAACAAAAATTTATATAGCATGCCTAAAAAGTTATCTATCAGTAAGGAAGATTAGTTTTTTACCTTTCGTTCTTACTATTGATTTTCTTTTGCAATATCTGACATAGTTGCTACAGTCTCTGTATTTTTCTGCATATCTCTAGAATCCTTTATAAAAAAAGAAGGGAAAAAAACTAAATTTTTACATGTCATTTTTAACTACCAAAGTGATTAAATTTATATACCATAACCAAAAATTTATCTACCAACAAGATATTTTAGTTTTTTTTTTTAACCTTTGCTTCTTGCTCCTCCTTTTCTATTGCATTATCTGACACAATTAGAGCAGCTCCTATAGTTTTTTCTATTGCTACAGAATCCTTTTGAAAAAATATATATATACAATTATGTTTACCATATACTTCTTTGAACAAAAATCTTACATATATATGTAAATTATCTAAAATACTTTATTTACTTTGTTTTTCTCTAGTTCTTTTCTCTCCCAATTTTAATTGTCTTGGGGATCTTCTTTGTACAATAACCTTTTTTGGTTCTAGTTCTACAATACAAACTAAGATTCTTGCGAGAAAATATAAAAAAATTCATTTTTAAACCATGAATAAAAATTCATATACCATACCTAAAAGGTTATCTACTAGCAAGGGAGATAAATTTTTTCTTCTTGGTTCTATTTATATACTACCAACAAGTATATACCATGCCTAAAAAGTTATCTACTAATAAGGGAGAATAGTTTTTTTACTTTTGGTTCTTGCTTCTGCCTTTCTTCTGCAATATCTGACACAGTTACAACAGCCTCTGTATTTTTCTGTATAGCTAAATGTTTACATGCCATTTTTATCTATTAAATTTATATACTATGTACAAAATTTTATATACCATTACTAAAAAATGATCTACCAACAAGATATTTTGGTGTTTTTACCTTTGCTTCTTGCTCCTTTTTTTCTGCATTATTTGATACAATTGGAGTAGTTCCTGTAATTTGCTCTATTGCTCTAGATTCCTTTTAGAAATATATATATATATAAGTAAGAAAACTATAAACTTTTATCTAATGGAGCAAGAAGAACTATATTGGTAAATAACTTTTAGTAATGGTATGTAAACATGTTGTGAAATTTTTATCTACCATAATTGTAAATTTATCTACTATATCTTTAATTATATCTACTAAAATGAGAAAGTTATTTAAGAAAAAACCTGAATATATTAACATATCAATATAAGTATGTACCTCTTTCTCTATTATTTTTGTCCTTCCTTTTCTATCTTCTTTTTGATTGTATAAAAATTATCTACCCTATACTTAATTTTATCTACTAGAATAGAACAATTTTATTAACACAACTAAAATTGTTATAGCATGAATAATATCTACCATATATGAAATTATATCTACCCCAGTCATTACTTTATCTACCGAAAAAACAGGACATTAAGATATCATGAAATATATCTATCATAAACAAATTTATATTTATCACAAGTATAAGTTTATCTATCATATACCAGAATTTATCTACTATTTTCAGGATCGTTTTTGTACCTGTAGTTTTTGTGCATCTTCTTCTTATTGTTTAGCATCTTTCATATTCTCATCCTGAAGAACCATAACATATTAGCATTAGTACAAAATTTATCTACTACAAGAGAGAAACTTTCTACCATATTCAAAATTATATGTACCAAAACTATAAACTTATGTAGTGTAACACAAGTAAAATTATAGTAAAGTTAATTCAACATCTATAAAAAGGTTTGAAATATTGCATTAGTTAAATTACATATAGCAAGAAATACAGTATGTACCTCTCAATCTATCATCTTTTTCTTTCCCTTTCCATCTTTTTGTTGTTAAGGGGAGATGCTTGCAGTTGGCTACTGTGTATCGAAAGCTTATATTGGCTATTTTAGTCTATATCTACCTATGGCATAAAATATATGAGCCATATTTAATTTTTCTTGCTGGTTCCCTTTTCTGGTTGTCTGTTTATGTTCTTGTCCAAAGATCTTTAGTTCACCAAAAACTACCTTAAAAAATAGAAAAAGAAATACTTTAATTTATATCAAGTAATACATATATTTTAGAAATTGGTATATATTTATTTATTCTCTTATCTAATTTTATTTTAATACTTACATCTATGGTTTGAGTAGATTCTTTCTCTTTACTTTGTTCTTCTTTTTCTGCTTCTTCTCTATTTTCAACTTCTTCTTCCTTAACCAATATAGAACTTAGTCCAGCTTGTTCAGTAGCCGGTCCTAGTCCTTGTTCTTGTCCAAAGTTTTTCTTATGTGTCTCCAACACAAGCATCTTCAATATTTTCAGTTCTAGATTAGTTTCTTTATTTTTAATAATCAGTTGCTCTAGAAACCTGGTGGAGACGATTGTCATCTTCTTAGAAGTGGAGTGAGTAGATTGTTCCTTAGAGTTCTCCTCCTGGGGGATCTTGTCTTGGAAGATGAAATCTGGAGGAATAAATTCTTGCATATATGATTTACTCAACTCCTATTTTGTTAATGTAAGCTCATGAAACTTGGCCTGCAAAACATTAGTAATATATGTAATTTACATAACTTATTTGAAAATGGAAAATTTTTATGTTACTGACTATTATATACTATAACATGAAACATATGTATCATATACAAAATTTTATCTACTACAACAATAGTATTATCTACCAAAAAAAAACAAGAATAGTCACAAGTACAAAGTCTTTCTATTATACCGGTATCTTATATTTTTTTGTCAGAATTATAAATTTATCAATGCTTTTTCTATCATGTAAGAAACCTATATAATATTTCTTTACCATTTACAGAATATTATATACCGAATTATAAAGTGTATCTACCACTGAAATGATTTTATATTTTGAAATTAAAAAGTTTTTTTGTAATTGAATACTATCTACCATTATATTCAAGTTATATACCACGTACGTAATTCTATGTACCATAACCATAAAATTATCTACCAAAAAATAACACATTATACAACAAGTAGAAGGATTATCTACCTTACTAAAATTCTTAATTTATCTACTAGAAAAACTTAAACTCATCGAGTTTATCTACCATGTAAGAATCTTTTACATATTAGAATACAGAATTTTATATACTAGCAAGTTATAATAGTAATTAGTTTAACTACTTATATAAATGTGTATATACTTATATCTAGTTCTTCGAAGATATTTGTTTGTAAGGTTTTCCAGGTTGGCTACTCCTTGGATGCCTAATTTGTTATTCTTGGAATTAAGTTCCCTACTCTTTTGACATATATTTCTATTGGTGAGATAATTTTGGATACCTAAATTTGTAGTGCTATTGGGCATCCATATAGAAAATAGCAACTAAGTCCTTGCTTTGTTGTTATTGCTTTGAAGCTTTGAATAGTCTCGTTGTAGCTTATTCTACCCCAGTGATACTCTTTCACCATCCAGTTGTAGTCAAGCATATCGACAAATGTCTCGTTGATGGCTATGTTGTCTTGATTTCCTAGGAGAAAGTTCTCTATGATGTAAAGCTTTGTAAGATTTATCATCATATTATTGTCTTTTCCATTGCACTTATCAAATGCCAATTTCAAATGTTTTCTTTGCACAGATATGGATATATTTTTTTCATTTTTTTTCCTCATTGTTTGTTTCCTCCAATATTTTCTTCAAATATCTGTACAAAATTCCTTTCTTCAGCTCATGTGCTTCAATATTCAATATCTCCCTTGTTTTTAATCCCATTACATTTGTATATTCCTGTAAGATAAATTTATAATGTCTTCCACTTATATTGAAGGCCAGTTCATCATCTTTATTAGCTTGGCATTGTCTTATTATTAGATAGTGCAGAAGTTGTGGAATGGGATTGACGACTTTGACATTTAAGAAATGTCCAAAAACACTATTTCTAAAATTTTCTTTTTGCTGAATGCTGAGTTTGTTGATAATGTCTTGTAAGACATTTGGCTTCAAATGCACCTGAACTCTTTTTTGTTTTGTCCATTGGGTTTCCGGTACTAGATATGCTATTTTTGTACCTATAATCTATGTTTGAAAATAGTTAGACATAAAACAAATCTAAAAGCCATTGTAAATAACAATATATACAATAAATGGAAATTTATGTACCATATTAGAAAATTTATAAGCCGTGATAATGTATTTGATTATGTAATCTTTTCTTATGACTAAAAACAAATTAAAGGCTATGCATAACAAAAAGCAGAACTTGCCTATATTTCACTACTTTATGAACCAAATAAAGTATTCTTAACCTTACATATAACTAAAAATTTAACTATTTATATATATATATCCACTTAATCTTGAAAAGAACAATTTAGTCGTCCCAATCTTAAGATGTATACTTAGAAACTAGAATTTTATGAATTGTAAGTAAAAATATATAAACTAAGTATAGAAATCTACATTTTTATAATGCAGTCACTACCTAACTTTATTAACACTCTATTTGTCTATTTAACATATGTCAAATTATATATGCCAGAGTCATAATTTTATATACTAAAAAACAGGATAACAACATAACCATAAAATTCAAAAAACTGATAAACAATTTTAATAAACAACAATTTACACAATAATTATTTCCTTAAACAAAAATTATCTACCAGATTGAAAATTATATCTACAAGCACTATAAGTTAGGGAAGTTTCTTAGCCCATCCAAGTTATGATATTGGGAGCACAACAACCAGAAAATCAAATATGAAGTAATTAAATGGATTACAGATCTAGTGTGCTATTTACTACGTCTATATATATTTATATATTATATGACTAAAGAAGAGCTTGAGAGTTTTATTCCTTTCTCCACTAAGTTAAAAGGCAGAAAATGATGGCAATCATAGTTCTAAATTTTTAACTTCTCGGAGAAACTTTTAGCTCGAATTCTAAAAAATAATGTCTACTTTCTTACTCAGGAATTCTTTTTTTTTTTTTCTACTATATCTATGAAGTAAAATAGAGTGCTAGAAAGATACTTACATATATTAGGAGAAAAGAGGAGGGGTATTACTATTTTTTTTTATTTTTTTATAGAATTTTGTGCACTTTTAATTTTGAAGGTATGTATAACAGAAAAACAATGAATATTTTTATGTCCCTTTCTAGCAAAAGGGCCTTATGATGCATGTGTAATTCTTCCTAATTGTGGTACTTTTAGCTAAGTGAAAAAGACTAATTTAAAAAGGAATGTGAACTTGAAAAACTCAGGTAGAATAATTTGAGAAATCTAAGGTGAGATTAGTACTAGTACTAGAGAGCAATAAAGGGAATACTTTTGTGATGATTATATCTTGCAATTTGTAGTGAGTAAGTGCAATTCATAATGTCTTGGTGTAAAAGCAAAAGGCAACTATATTCTTCCACCGATGAGACTATATATTTCTCAATTTTCAGATCACTATTACCTTACAATCATCATGACCATACATTGTTTGCCCTGGTAATCCATTGTTTCCCTTCGAAAGAAAGCAATATTCTATCAAAATTGCATTTATAGTTAAGTGCTTATAAGTAGTGTTTCTTTCATTTCTGATGCTTTCTCTCTCTCTCTCTCTCTACCTATTTCTATTACTAGTTAGTATTAAATTTCAAGATATTTACTAATCTAAAAAGTATAAAAGAAAGAGTATTGATTCTATTAATGCTTATAATATACAAGATTCAGATGTCAATTTATAGTTGCTACAGGCCATAGAACAAGTATGTAGGATTTCTTGAATTATTTAATTATGTTGCATTGTAGGCACGTATAAAATCTAGAAAAGGATATGGTATATTGCTTTTGGATTTAACAGCACCATGTGCTAAGGACATGCATGTGGCACAATTGTAAGGACATTGGATACTTAGATTTAATACTTAATATCATCGATATTTCTCATAGGCAATATATATATATATATATCTACTTAATCTTGAAAAGAATAATTTAACCATCCCAATCTTAACATGTATATATAGAAACTACAATTTTATGAACTGTAAGTAAAATTATATGAACTAAGCATAAAAATCTATATTTTCACAATGTAGTCACTAACTAACTTCATTAATACTCTATTTATCTACCATAACATCAAAAATATCTATCATATATAAGTGCACATGGTCACAAGTAGTATAGGTATGGAAGTAGAGTATCAAACCCACGAGGATTGATTTCTAATTAAATACTAAATATCAAAATGATCTCAACTCTAACTTTATCCAAACAAGCAATATATAGATTTTGAAGAAATAAAACTAAGGAAACTAAACTATCATGCAAAATAAATGAAAGTAAGCAATAAAAAAAATTTCTATATTTACTAATTCTCTAACCATGGTTTAAATGCACAATATCCTAATTCCCCTCTTATACTAATTAATCCACTAGAGTTGTCAAGTGAGAATTTGAATGTATTCACAAACTCTTTCTCAAGACATAAGTAAAAATATTTAAACAAGTTAATATGTTACTCCTAGCATAAATTGACTAGATTCATTAAGTTTAGTTATTCTCATACAAAGGTTGCACAAGTCACATAGGTATATTCCTATCATATGCAAACTTACCCTAAACTAGGTAATCTTATGTTATCCTACCTATGTCCAAACCTAAATTCTCCTTCCTAAGTTCGTAAAGGTTTCACTCAACAATCTATTTAGTGATCAATTAAATAGAATCAATAAGCACAAGGTAAAATAAATAACTTAACAATGGATTTAATTAATAAAATAGGAGAGAAATGCACAAACAAAATATTCAAGGTTGGTTCATACAGTAAAACTAGACAAAGAAATATTTAGTTTATAATATAAATTGAGAACAA
Source organism: Parasponia andersonii (assembly GCA_002914805.1). Taxonomy (NCBI): domain Eukaryota; kingdom Viridiplantae; phylum Streptophyta; class Magnoliopsida; order Rosales; family Cannabaceae; genus Trema; species Trema andersonii. Next base: position 43,479 of record JXTB01000634.1, on the reverse strand, counting down.
CAACATTTTTATACAATGAATTCAAGAAATACAAAATATCAAAAGAGAAAAGAATTTTAGAATTTCCCCTCTTTGAAGAGCTTGAAGGTATTAATGGAGGTTGTCAGTCTCCTCTTCCATGGTTGGTTCTTGTTCTCTTGATTCCTCTCTCAAATATTTGTTCTCAATAATATCACTCTCTTATGTAAAAAATACAAAGAAAAACTCACAAGAAAATGAAGAAAAGATGGTATGAACAAAGAATGGTGTTGATATTGTGGAGAAGATCGAGAAATGGAGGCTTGGAGCTTGTAATCTTCTTCTTCCTCTCTTTCCATGGCTGCCTCTATCCCTCTTTCTCTCTATCTTAATATGCCTCTTTCAACCCCAAAGATAGGGTTTTAAAAAGGTGGCTTGTGCAAACCTAAAGCGGGCCGAATCTGGACCTTTGGATCATCAAAAAATTAATCTTAGCCATCAATTTTTTGACTCAGGACACAGGGTGGCGCCGCGGTGCCAAAAATGGTGCTAAAAATTCCCAAGACTTGGCACAGTGGCACCACTTTTCTGCTGGTTTGGCACCTCAAGTTCTTGGGTACGTCATTTCTTCGTTTTAGTTCTGATTTACCTTATTTTAATTACGTTACGACCGTATCGGATTCAACTTCAATCTCAATAGTTTGAAAAACCTATTTGTGAGTCACAATTCACCTCATTTTGTATCAAATACTTTTGTTTCATTCTTCTATCAACATGAACAAACAAAACAACAAGAAAAATAGTTAAAACAACTAAATATAAACAAGAATATAGCAAAACTTAAGGTACATTCGCACTAGATAACTCCATTACTATGGACTTAACAATAACAACATATCCATAAAATTCAGAAGGCTGATAAACAATTTTAATAAACGATAATTTACACAACAATTACTTCTTTATACAAAAATTATCTACTAGATAGAAAATTATATCTACAAGCACTATAAGTTATGGAAGTCTTTCTTTCTCTACCCATTTCCATTACTAGTTAGTATTAAATATAAAGACATTTACTAATCCAAAAGGTATAAAAGAAAGAGTATTGAATTTGTTAATGCTTATAATATACAAGATTCGGATGTCAATTTATAGTGGCTACTCGCCATAGAAGAAGTATGTAGTATTTCTTGATTTGTTTAATTATGTTTCATTATAGGCACATATAAAATCTAGAAAAGTATATGGTATATTGCTTTTGGATATAACAACACCATATGCTAAGGACATGCATGTGGCATAATTGTAAGGATATTGGATACTTAGATTTAATACTTAACATCGTCGACATTTCTCTTATGTAATACATCAAACACTTAATATTTAATATTCTTTTGTCTATATAGGTACCATAAAACCTATAAAATGCTATTTCTATCAAAATTATTTGATAAAAAACGAACAGTAACTTATACATATAGTAACTGAAATTAAAGAAAATCAAGAGAAAATCCAAATCTTAGATAATACATTACTACGTATATACTTATATGAACCAAATCAAGATTGAATGGAATACACAGATTCACAAATTTATATATATATATATATATGCATTTACTAATTAAGAGGAGTATATATATACCTTTGGATAATTAAAACACTCAGTTTTTTATTCTTATGAATAAAAATTTCAGAGACCAATATTAAATCTAATATGCATGTAGAAAGGTATATATATATATATATATATGTATAAAGAATTTGAGATATAAATGTACCTATTAATGTTGAAATCCTAATTTTGAATCTTTATGAACAAAGTTTTTTTTGGCTATAAACTTTGATCCAAACTTTAAATTATTAAGATTTCCGAATATATACCTTTGATTGTAACCTTGTATGTATACTTTTAATTTTTTTTTTCCGATTTTAGAGAGAGAATTTTTGTAGAAAGATGATTTTCTAAAGAGTCAAAATCAGAGATTATGGAATCATAGATGATAAAGTGAGGGAAAATTCAAGAAACGAGCTGGTACGAAAGGGAAAGTAAGAGACAGTAGAGAGAAAATTTACAGGAAGAGTGAGAAAGTGCGGCAAAATGGCAGAGACGGTGACGGAAAGAAAAAGGAAATGGGCTTTGATGCCTTCATGAGTAGTTTGGGTACAATTTTTCTAACGGATATTGGGTTGGACATTTACCTATTAAGTTTCGAGCCTGGAAATATAAGAAGTTTTGGGCCATATTTTCGACGGATTGCTATACGCCCCGAGAAAATTTGAATTTTTAATTTTGAGGATTTTGAAATTGTTTGAAATATCTCAGATTTAATTAGAAAAATACCACTTTTTTTTTAATTAATTGATGAACTACATTAGTTAATCGGTCAAGTTACTTCAACTAATTATATTGGTTATCCTAAGCAACCTATCTGATTACCTAGAGTACTATCGAAAAATACCAATTTTGAAAAAAAAGGATATTTTGCCCATATGAGATTTTCGATATTTTGTACTTTGGCCTCGGAATTTGGTAAGAAGCTAGAGGCTAAGTGGGCAAACACTACTTTTTTTTCACTAATTAATTAACTTAACAATGACATAAAACCTACCACTTTTTCCAAGGAGAACGAAAATTCTACCCTTCAAATTTTATACCTTTCTTCCTTAGCTTCTCCTACCTCGATTCATCAAACCTGCAACTCCATATTCGAAGTTAACTTTGAGATAGTAGGAATTCAAATCCAAATCATCCACTCTATCTCCCTTATGATCGTTTTGCTACGATCCAACATCAACATTCTTACTTGAAGTTGTAGATCCTCGGAGGAGGTGAACCAGCAGCCATCAAATAGAGAAGAGAGGGGTCAAAGAGAAGAATCTGATTTGAGATAAAAGGAAAGAAAAGCAAGAGGGAAGACAAGTATGTGTTCAATAATGGCAAAAAGATCATTTTGGATAAGAAAAGTGGCATAAAATAAATAAATGAAAAACAACTGCTAGAAAAAAAAATGGTACTTTCGTAATTAAATCACTAAGATAACAGAAAAGAACATGGTAGGACTTATTTCGGCCGAAATGATTTTTTTGTGTAGTTTTTTAAAAATAACATTTTTTGAAGTTTCAAGGATATCTTGATCTATAAACGAAAACTTTTTGACCATAAATAATAGTTTTTTCATGATTAAGAAAGCTCTTAACTTATGATCAAGAAGTCCTTGACATATCTAAAAAATATCATTTTTAGAAAAATACACAAAAAAGTCATTTTGGCCCAAATTAGTCCTATTTATGTCATTTTTAATGTTGATGTTGAAAAAACATACTTAAGAAAATGTTAATGCCAAAAATAAAATAGAAATAAATTGTTATTGTTAAAACAAAAAGAGTTAGAAACTCAATTTTATGTTTAAAATATTAAAATGTGTTTTGTCCACTAAATTCTTTAACAGATTTGACTATCATCAAATAACTAATAATTCCATTATTTAAAAAAAAAAGTTCTAAATAGCCAAATACAAAATACATTATTCATTTAGGTATTTTATATGAATATTAGACAAGCAAAGTTTTTATTCACAAGATATTTATCAAATAATCAATTAAAACAATCTAATTCCAAAATCTTATGCAAACTAGATCATTTTTACTAATGAATATTATATAACATATGTCAAATATAATATAGAGACAACACTTTTCACTTTTTGTTGGCGCCACAACATTAGCATTATAAAAGTCACATCGAAAGAGATTTTTCTTTTTATTTAGACGTTAAAATTGACCTAAAAAGATGAATTGTTCTTGAGATTGAATTTATAGATAATATCTTACGATTGTTATATAACTCTTATATTTCGGAGCATATTTTTATTTATGAAAATTATAAGTATATTTTTTTAATTTTGGCTTAACAGGCATATTGTTATTTATGAAAATTATAAGCTTTTGTTCTACTTTGGTTTTTCAGGCAATTTACTATAGCATATTTGAGTTGTTCTTAAAATACTTATGATGTAGGATATTATAATCTTTTTTTTGTTAAATCGTGAAAGTATTATAATTTTTGCAAATCTATATAAATGTATTATAATTATTGTTTGTAATTTATATTATGGGAAAAGTTTCCTATATTATTTAGTATTTAGTAGATTATAACATTCCTATATTTTCAAAAACAAAAGTATAAGAGAAGATGAATAAGAGTTTCTAAATAGGCAGCAAAAAAAAAAGAAACAAAAAAAATGATAGAGTCTACATCTTTACTCCGGTCTTCATTATTACAATGAACTTGCTCTTCTTGGCAAACTTGTTGATGATGAAGATCTAATAGATAAGATTCTTAATGGCTTTGGCGAGGAGTTCAAAGGAATTGTCGACGCCGTTAATGCTTGTGAAATGATCTCCTTTAATAAAATTCATGAAAAACTCATCAACAAGGAGGCGTCTCTCCAACATTCACAAGCACCACCATCATCCTTTCCGATCACCGCCAATCCTATTAATCAATACAATAATCAATCTTGGCATACTTCCACAACCATCCCTTACAGTCAAGGACAACAATTCAATGCTCCTCGTAATGATCGACCTCCACCATATCCATAGATTGGGTATTGCCAAGGATGTGATGCTCAAGGGCACACTGTCAAGTGATGTTCTCTTTTTCAACTTGTCATTGCCCAATCCTCATCGACTCCATCGACAATGCATTCCTAGGCTCCACGTCCGGCTTTTCCATGGCAACCCTGTGCACACTTTGCATCTCTTAAGACCACTAACACCCCCACATGGCTACTTGATAGTGGGCGTCGCACCATGTCACTGCACGCTTGAATAATCTATCACTTTAAACTCCTTATGAAGGGTCTGATGACGTTATGGTCAGCAATGGCTTAGGTGTTTACATTACCCATACCGGTTCCACCACTCTTCCTACTCGCACTTATAATTTATACCATATCCTTTGCATGCCTAACATGAAAAAGAACCTTGTTTCTTCTACCAATTTTGCAATACTAATATAATGATCTGACTTTTCAGACCGTTAACTACTGAATTCTTAGCTTGCTTATTCAAAAAGAGAAATTTAGATGCTAAAATATCATGACAAAATTTTTTTTTTTACTTTTATTTCTTTTTAAAAATTTAAATTCATAACTAACTATTTACTTAATTTGTTAATTTTAAAAACAAGCAAAATGCTTCTCGACGGTTAAGCAACATTTATTTAAATTTATTTATAAACTTTTTATTAGAATGATTTAAATAATGCGTAACTATAAAAGGCTCTCAAGTGAGGAGGGGAGTCACATACAGACTACTTAAGTCTAAGCTCTCTTTAGATAATTTAGGTCCCTTTAACAGAATCCCTTGTGTTTTGCATTTATTTAAATCAAAATATTTACTCTTTTAGATCTTTTGAAAAATATTTGTTTAAACTATATTCAATCAAAATACATTTTCAAGTTCAATTTAATACAATTATGCATTGTGAAATAAAATACCAAGTTATAAGTATAATTTCAAGCAACATTAAGCTTACATAATTGAAATCATTTGTCTCATAATAAGAACATATACAAAAGTAATTTTAATGACAGTGTTCCATTAACCGTGCCTTGCATTCATCCTTGCCTCAATTCCAGCTAACCCATCAATCAAATCAGAGGTTTCTATTCTTTGGTACCTATAGTATGGATACTTATAAAATGTGAGCTTTCACTCAGCAAGTATAATATAATTTTCACAAAATATTTTATTTATAAGCAAACAATCTTTTATGAAAATCTAGTTATGTTGTTTCATGAAATCATTAGTTTATATTTTATTATAAAATATTGTATCATTATATTATCACATTCTTTATTACAAAGTCTTTTATCTTTCTTATGGGCCGTAGTGTATGTATTGAGTGTGTACTACAGAATGGGGAAATCAGAGGAGCAACTCAACTGAAAATACCCATGATCACATTCTTAACATACTTTTTCTCAGAAATCCTCACTTAGAGGAGGTCGATCCTATTTTTTGTTGGATATCTTGACTTAGTAGAGGTTGGTACGATATTTTTAAATTCTTTATCTTATTTAGTCTTCTCTTAATATTAGTAGGTACGCTTTAACAACAAACCCAAACTTGTATTCCACTATCATAGCATTTCCTTTGTTAAAATATGCTAAAGTATTTTTTTGTATATGATAACATTGTAAAGTAAGTATACATCATTTTTATAGCATAGGAAATATATCTTTATAAGCATACATTATACATAGGCCATACAATAATAAAATAAAGGCAAGTTAATACATGATATAATTTCAAACATATCATATTTCAACATGAAATATTTTCAAACCATCCATACCATAAGTAAGATTGTACTTACCTTATAATATGATTGTCCTAGTCCCACTCGTTAATAAAATATGTCTAGGTTGACGTTTTACCCTAGCGTATGCATACTCTATTTGTTAGAGTGATTTAAAGTGGAGTCATACTTTTTTTCAAAAATAAGCTTCTAATTACTTAGTGGGCTTGGACAACTATGATTTAGTTTTGATCAAATGTAAAATTTCACATTTGAGAAACAATGTCACGTTATATTCATTGACTAATTTATATTTTCAACTTAGATGGATGAGATTTAATTCTTCTTAACCTTTATCATGGTGCTATTTTTAATCTGCCAATAATTTGGTTATTGATTTGATTAATATTATCTTAAATTAGTTAAATTTTCTTAGTTATATATCTTTTTCATCAATTACTTTGAATTATTCTTGATTAATTACTTTATTCGTAATTAATGGTCATAATATGATGAGTGAGTCAAACACACTAATGGCTACATAGATTTAAAATCTAAAATCTTACTTAGTTTAAATATTATTTGGCATTAATTATACTTTTTAGGTCCATAACTAAACTTAGGCTAAATACAATTAGAGACGTACATATTGTATTTCTTATAATTGATTTCATGTCTTAAATTTAAGTAAATTTTTTCTTATTCTAATGAGAGATCTAAAATAAAGTTTTCTATTTATTCTTGTACCAAATTTTTAACTCAAAATTTCAAGTTTTATAATTTATATTTTTGCCCATAATCTTAAGATTTCTAACATTTATGCTCTCTAACGGTAAATATTGAGTTATAGCTTATCTTTTTATTAAAGATTCTTCCTTTATTTACTTTTGCACTTTAATATAATCTTAAAACTACCTAAAGTAACTTTCTCACATATTCAATCCATATTTTTTCAAAGTTACAATTTTGACCTAAATACTCAAAGTTTTAGCATTTTAGTCCTTTCAACTTTTGAGCAAATATCTTCAATTTTTGGAAAGTATTTTTAATGGATAAAAATCTGTTCTTAAAGATCTAAGTCTAAATCATTAAGCTTAGTTTATTTTCAGGCATATTTTATTTTAGGATTTTACACTTAAAAATCTTCCATTTTTGTGTTTAGTCATTTTGATTTCACTATTATTATTATTATTTAGCCTTTATTATTATGAAGTATTCATATTTAGAAGCTTAAGAAATCAACAAAATAAGTTTAAATGTAATATAAATTGTACAACATCTAAAGTAGATCAAAAATGTTATTACTCATTTATTCTTTTATAGAATCTATTTAAACACATAACAAGCAAGGTGATGGAATATTTACCTTCCAAGCTTGAATCTTATTTCTTGGAGTATTTGGAAACTCATCCAAGTATCAATATTTTACTAAAAATCAAAATACTAAAAATTAAACTTATTATAATTTTAGAGGTAAGAATCTTAATAAACTTAAATGTGTTTGTGCAACCTATCTTCCAAAATCTTTCATTCTTCTTCCTTACGTCTCCACCACAAAACTAGGTGCTTTCTTCTCTTGACTATAATTTTGAATTTCTAGAGTCGATGGGTAAAATATTATAACTCTTGTGAGTTTGGAAGAAAGTGAGGTAGAAAGAGTTTTTATTTTGAGAAAGGATAATTGGAAAAAATTTACTAGTCTTCATCTTTTTCTACAACTTATTTTCTACTCTTAGATTAATTTTCTACTTAATTCTTTGTATACTTAAATCCTACCCATTCAAATTATGGCATGGTACTATTTTGGTGCAACCATTAACTTTAAGTTATAAAATGTAACAATTTTTAATGTGACATAAATATGTCACATTCTTAATTAGGTTATATTGATGTACATAATATAATCTTTGTAGAATCAATTTATTAGTAAGGAAAACTAACTTAGAATTTCTAAGTTAAAAAAAGGAATAATTATGATTTTCTCACATAATAAAATTTAACATTAAAATAATACTACACACATAATTTCAAGTATTTGCGAATTTAGACTTATTAAAATTTGATACTAAATTTATTAATAATAGTTCTACTAAGGTTGCCAGTCTAGAAATATCTAAAGGGTTACAACTAATCACATTTCTATTGAATTCTTACTTACTATTTTTCATGTGAAGTACCAAAGCACGAGGGCAATCCTTTTGACGGGAAAACTAGAGATGGCATTTATGAGTGGCCAACCTCCTCTACAAAAGTGTCTTATCTACTCGTTTTCTTTTCTAGTGTCAAGACCATTTTGTCTAAGTGGCACTCTAGATTAGGTCATCTATCATCACCTACAATTGTTTCCTTTTTCTACATCTACAGTTGTTTCATATCACCTTTTATAAATAATATTTTCTCATGTTTGTACCTCTCCCGTCTACTTTGTTGATGATTTCAAGTATTATGTTATTTTTGTTGATTATTTTACACATTATGTATGGTATTACCCCTTAAAGAAGAAATCTCATAATTGTGATGTTTTTATCTGCTTCAAAGCACTAGAAGAAAATCACTTCAAACACTCTATTGTCATTCTTCACTCTAATAATGGAGGGGAATATGAAGCATTAGATCAATTTTTATCTCTTCATTGAATTTCTCATCTTACCACTCTCCCCATATACACCTGAATATAATGGTCTCTCTGAATGCCAACATCGACATATTGTAGAAACCGGTCTTTCTCTACTCACTTATGCCTCATTTCCACTCACATATTGGAACTATGCCTTTGCCACTACTATATGTCATCAATCACATGCCAATACCTACACTTTCTCTTTCCTCTTCTTATGAGTCTTTTTTCTACTATCCACCAAACTACACCAAGCTCTTTATCTTTGGTTGTTTATGCTATCCATGGCTTCATCCCTATTCTAGTCACAAACTTGAGTCTCGATCCATCCCTTGTGTGTTTGTTGGGTACTCCTTGACCCAAAGTGCATGTCTTTATCTTGATCCCTCCACTTCTAAAATATATACATTCTGTCATGTCAAATTTGTGGAATCCATCTTTCCATTCAAATCCATTCAAACTCATCTTAGTCTTCTAAGTCCAGAACCACTCCTAAATTGGTTTCCATCTGCATCATTTCTTCCCACTATGGCTGCGCCACTTAACACTCCTTTAGCAGCCTCGCCCCCTAGCCTCGGATCCATCTCACTACCAATTTCTCATCACTTGTCCTATATCCTTGATCGACCACACATTGTCTGAAACTTCATGTCCCATAATCGATCCTCTACTTCTCCTCTGGCAAACTTTTGTTTACCGACCCCCTACCATTCGGTTGATTGCAATAGTCCAGAGACAACATTAATAGCTTATAAACTTACCCTCTCCTCCTTTACCACTCTCTCAAGATCCCTTCCTCCAAACTTAACCACCAATATCCGTACCCATAAACCCATCCAAAAACTTAATCTTACCACTACTATCACCTCAAACCATCAAACTGAGCTACACACAATAACCCAAGCTAGCAAAGATCCTAAATTGTATCAGGCTATGTCTGAAGAGTGTGATGTTCTTGTGTAGAATGGAACATGGGAACTTATCTCACTTGATTCAACACAAAATCTTATTGGTTGTGAATGGATTTTTAGAATTAAATGTATACTTGATGGCTCTATTGATAGGTACAAAGCACGACTAGTTGCGAAAGGGTTCTATCAGCGCTCTGGTGTTGATTACCATGACACATTTAGTATGGTTGTCAAACCTACCACTATTCGCTTGGTTCTCAATCTTACTGTTAGTTGTAGGTTGTCTCTTTGTCAACTTGATGTCAACATGCCTTTCTACATGGCCATTTCTCTAGAGATGTTTTCATGGCACAACCACCGCATTTTCTTTATCATGATAATCCCACACGTGTCTGTAAGTTATGCAAGGCTATATATGGTCTTAAACAAGAACTATAGGTGTGGTACCATGTATAACACTCCCTAGTTTAACCATATTGTCATATACAGTCAAACTATGAAGTATTATTCTTTCTTAAATCTTACCTTCTGTTTTGATAAAAAGGTGGGCAATTTTTTTTTTTTTGAACTTTCTAGAACTTTAGGACAAAAGAAACTGCATGGCATTTCTGGTTGAAAGTATCTTTACAAAATGTACAATCAAAAGAGGTTTTCACTAGTCAATTTTGCCATCAGCTGTAATATTTACATTGTACTAAAATATCTCAGAACAAAAAAATGTCGCCCACAGGTCAAGCTCGTCTACATCTGTATGATCACAGCGACAAAAGGCAAGCCAGGCAACTAGCTAGTCAACACCAAAATGTGCCTCATCATCTGCATCACAAGACTAAAATGAGCTAAAGCTCAGTAAGTAAAAACTATGCATGCTTATGTATGCTTAAAAATCTCGTAAAGTTCCCATTGTACCCTTTTCTTTCTTAAACATTTTAGTTCATATATTTTCCTTAAAACTTATTCATAATTGGGCCCCTTAGAGCATTGCTTGTCCCGTAAGTCGATAAGCCGTGATAACATTAGGCGGAACTCTGGCCAAGAGTAAAAATAAGATGCGACCGTCGTGTGAAGTTTTTGAAAACTCCTTCCCTCATCAAAGGGGCATCCCACACCGAGCTAATCTTGTCCCGCTTCAACGAGACACATCATAACATCCGCAAATCCCACTTCAACGGGAGAGTCTGCATCAACAGACTTACCTATCCAGCTCCGATAGACTAACAATTGCCATTAGAACTTATCTTATAAAATTGGTACAATGGTACTCATTTTCAAATACTCTTATAATAAAAATCTCCATTTGCATGCAAAACATGCCATGCACATGCCATTTCATAACTTTCAGGAATAAGTAAGTTTCACATAAATATATCTTCCATATAGTTCTTGTGATGCAGTTGTAAGTCTTTACTTACCTCGTGTCTTGAATAGAAATTGATAGTGGAAAGGGTCAATATCCTCTAGAGATTGGTGTGCTAATTACCTGTCATAAATTACTATTATTCAAGGTGCACATTTTACAAAAGAATGCATCAAGATAATTGAACAAGACCGAAATCAGAACTTTAACCAATTTAGGAAACTTAATCTTAAAATGACCCAGGAGTGTGTAAATCACTTAAAGTACTTAACAGCTAATAACTATCATTGAAAAACTGTTCCGCTCTGATACCAACACTTAAATCCATAAATAGCAATCTTTGGGGCCTTAGATTTAACTTTAATCTTCCACCTAAATTTTACATTTCCAGTGATATATAAGGTACCTAGGATCATTATTCACCAAATAATTACTTTGGTTTAAGGGCTAACACAAAAGAAATTAACTATAAGTTCAAAATCATACATAATGCTCACTTTGACTAGTTTGAGCTTTTGTTAGATTTCTTGCCTTCTACCTCCACCAAACTGATTCTCTAAGCTTAGAATTAGATTTTTGGACTTAAGAAGACTTGAAGAAACCATTATTTAAATGGGAACACGCAGAAAATTGAAATTAAAAGACAAGACTTAAAAAGAAGAACTTAATAGAATTACCTTGACTAGTTTTGGTGTATCTTGCTTTCTAGGGCTCCAATTTGAGTTCTACCACTTGGAAACTCTTGGAAATGTTTGAGGGAAGTTGAGAGAAGTCAGAAAAAGCATTGGAGAGTTTTAGGTCATGGCTGGAGAGAAAGGGAAAGCAAATGACCAGATTTGGTCAAAAATCAATACTTCAAGGCTAAGAATGGCATAACTTAAATTCTAAGGGGTATTTTAGGTATTTTGCTCATTACTTTCCATGTGTCAAGCTCTAAAACATTCTTAGCATATTCACCACATTGTTGGTTAATCCTATACACCCAAGTGTAGACCAAAATGGTGAAACCTAACTTAGAAAGTGAAATCTAGTCATACTTTGACTTATGATCCCATATGGCCAATCTTATTATAATTTGGTGGAACCTAGCCCCATAACCATTCATTAAGCATACAAATAAGTCAATTACACTCCAATTAACAATGCAAACATAGTATTACTTTCATAATTATATTCTTTGTTCTTTTATCACACCGAGCTCTCTCTCTCTGAGGGTATTGAACCTTTACACTGCATTGGGACACTTCGATAGTCATTAGTATAATAACATGTATGTAAATGTACATAACATAATGAATGAGTATGTTGCTACAAAACTAGTATTAAAGACTTCTAGATGCCTAATATATAATTAGAACATAATTATTATTGGCTTAATATGCATGTGAGAATCTTGGGCATCACACCATGAGCTAAGACAATTTATTGTAGCCTCTGGGTTTACAAACTCTTATGCAGACACATCACTCGTTGTCTTCAACAATAGCAGCAATCTAATCTATCTTCTTATGTATGTTGATGACATAGTTATTACTAGATGCAATGCCACTACAGTTCGATAATTTATTGATCTTATTGGCAAATGATTTTCCCTCAAAGGTCTTGGTGATTTGACTTACTTTCTTGGTGTTGAAGTTGCCAGTACTTCCAACGGTTTACTTCTTTCTTAGTAGAAGTGTATCATAGATCTCGTCACCTGTACAAATATGACTGGGGCCAAAATTGTCACCACTCTACTTGCCACTGAGCCAACACTTACACTATTTTCCAAAACTACATTAACAAATTCTTCTGAATATAGAACAATTATTGGTAGTCTCCAATGCTTGTGCCTTACTCGCCTTGACATTGCATATGCTATTAATAAGTTGTCTGAATTTATGCATTAACCCACTACTGATCATTGGAATGCTATCAAGCATTTGCTTCACTATCTTTCTGGTATAGCTGATCATGGTCTTGCCTTGCACCATCACACATCTCTATCTCTTCATGCCTTTTCAGATGCTGACTGGCCTGTAATAAGGATGACTATACCTCTATCAGTTCTTAGGTTATTTATCTAGGTCATAATCCGATCTCTTGGTTCTCTAAGAAATGATGGACAATTTCATGCTCCAGAGCTAAAGCTGAATATCACTTTGTTGCTGCTATAACTGCTGAGTTAGATTGGATTTGTTCGCTCATAACTTAGGTTGGTGTTTGTCTTCTTGCTGCTCTGATTTTTTATTGTGACAATATTGGTGCAACTCATCTTTGCTCCAATCCTGTCTTGCATTCACGCTTGAAGTATGTTGGGATTGATTATCATTTTATTAGGGATCAAGTATAAAGTGGAGCTTTACATGTCCCCCATGTGTTCTTAGAAGATCAATTAGCCGATGTCTTAACTAAGCCTCTAGAGCACACTCGCTTTCAACTTTTGAAGACCAAGATTGGACTCTCCATAGAAGCTCTATCTTTATTCAATTAAAATTAAGCCATTATTTCTAATCTCTGTAATATATACATATATGTATATATATATCTTTCCCACTTAAAATTTTTCGGTAAGAGAAAAGCTCTACCGATTCTATGGTTCCCATTATTTCTCTGCCTCTGAAGAAGATAATTAAGAGAGAATGTATGTATCATTTCTATTCAAATAAAGTTATTTCCTTATTCCATAATGAGTAAGAAATAGAGTTTAATTAATAGAAATTAAATGGACTGATTCAAATTAATCGCATTCACATCTTTTATTATAAAGCATAAAAGTGGTCAAGATACGTATTGACCAGATACATACTATCAATTCCAATATTCTACATAACGATAGAATACATGGGAAAAAAACTGTTCATATTGACTATTTTTGTAATGCCCATAATTAGAATACCCTAAAATTACTAAGTATTACTTGCTATTAATTGCATTTAATGTTATTTAATTTGTATAATATTTGTCCCCAATATGATTTTATGTAGTGATAATATCCAATAGTGCTTGATCGATGTATACATACCCTAATATAAAACTTATAACGTAAAGTTTACATTTATTATATACTGAGAATTTTCGTTTGGCATTTTACGTTTTATTGTGAGTGCACTATTAATCTAATTGTCTTACATGCCTACTAAATTTGTTGTATATTATTAAAATAATAAAAAAGTATAGTTAATATAATCTAATATATTTATTTGAAGATATTTAAATAAGTAATTGTTGTTATTAATATTTTTAATGTTAAATTGATACAATATGGTATTTAATTATAATATATATAAAATTTAAGTGTCATGTAAAAAAAAAGAAGAAATTATTTATGCCATTATTTTATTTTTGAATTTCATATAACATATATATATATATCAATATTTAAATAGAAATTAGATATACATATCAATATATATATTTTTTAAAGAATTATCAAATAAAAAAAAGAGTTGGTGTGAGTTACTTATCTGATTTTATAAAAATAAATAAAAACAAATAAAAAGAGGAAACATGCATTTTAATAAGTATATATATAATGATAATGATGTTTATGTTTCTATTCTTCTCTAAACGCTAGCCTCCATCTCTTTTCCTTCTCCCCAAACTTTAATAAAAAGAGAAATTCTCTAAGTATCATCCTTTATTTATTTCTCTATATTTAAATTTTTAATCTCCAAGAGAAGTCTAAGTCTAAGAATTACAAGATTTTCGTCACTATTATTTGATTTATGAATAAAATCTGTACACATATTCTTCCAATTATTTATTTATTTATTTTTATATAGGTATGATAATGAGTCTTAATTGACTATATTTATATGATTAAACATAATTTTATTGATTATTTTTTTATTTTAATATTCCTTAGCATAAACATATTATTGTTTTATTTTCTCATAAAGATGGTCTAACCATTCTATGAATATTTATAAATAGCTCAAAATTGATTTTCATACTTTCCTTTTCCGTGGATATTATTGGAGATGTATAATTTATTTTCAAATATTTTTAGAACCATTAGTATTTTAATTATATGATGATAAATTTTTAATTACACATTGTCATTGTACTAAAAATCCGTCAATAAACATTATTTTGTGATTTTAGATTTTATATTATTTTTCTAGAGCTTTTTACAATCTAATATTTGTAAGGTATGTTTCTAGATATATTATATTATTACTGTAAAATTTAGAGGTGATCTTTCTTAATTGATTATTGTTTATGACTTTCTAAATTTTATATGTACTGCTGTAATTTGGTGTTGATATTTTTCTAAAAAGATAGTTGTAAAATTTGAATATTAGTTAACATCACTTTTTGAGCCAATAAAAATTTCCAATATGTCTAGTATGTCCCTAAAAAGTTTCAGTATAAAATATATTTGTAGTAGGAGAAATAAATTATTTTGTACCTATTAGTAAAATAATTAACAAAGTTGACAAATTATGTGTTTAAATTCTTAAAATGCATAAATATTATTCTTAAGTATATTTTGTGATTTATTTTAACTTTATATAATAAAATATTGTATTACGAATTTTGTTGTGAAAGTTTTACATCAAATTGATGGGTGAGTGATGAGATATAATTTTTATATTAGTTACTGTTAGTTTTAGTTATTGTTTTTATATTAAATTTTAGAGTTTTAAACTAGAAATCTATTCTATAAAATTATTTGTGGGATTATTGTATGAGATGCTAGTTATATTTTATATTTGATATTTTTAATTTTATACATAAGTTAAGTTCATCTTAAGTGTATCTTTTATAAAGATAAAAGAAAAAGTCTTTTGAGAAATTCCATTGGAATAAGAAAAATAAGTTAAGTAAATTTATACTTATAATACTAATAAAGTAGGTAGGACACGTAAGTCGTAAGTATTTGGAGGACATTCGTACTTTTCTTGACTCTTTATTTTATTTAAATTTAAGGTATGTAAACCCTACTTAACTGCTTTAATTATTTATATTTTTTACATTGTATAATTATGTGTTATATATGTTTTACGTGGAAATTGATGATATATAACATATTATTATATGTGAAGCATGATCATCAGTATGCATGACAGTATTTTCTAAAATGAGAATGTTTTAAAATGGACAAAAATTTTACAATGGAATGATTTTTTGAAAAGTTTAATTAAGGATTTTGAAAAGAAGATTTTTAAAGAAATTGGTATGTGTATATGTCTAGAAGGCTGAGTGGGCACGGGACACAGGAGACTGGCGTACCCACCAAGGATAAATAATAATAGACTATATTAGGGAGGTGCCTTATATGATTTTGCTTTCGGGGATGATAGGCCATTTTTGGGATCATTAATATGTGTGTGGCTATATAGGCTAGGTATACTCACTTTATACCTCTAATATAGTTCTGCCAAAGAGTCAGTAGTAAAGTAAAAACTGGTTCAGTACTCACCACCCAGTGATTAGCAAAAGCTTAGGCATTGTACTGAGTGCTCCCAATGATTGTAATGAAAAGTCTTTGAAGTTTTAAAAAGGTCACAAAGATCATATTTTAAAAAGTAACTAAAGCATACTTCATCAATTATGTGCATTATGGTTTACTTAGTCAGCTTTTTGTTCATTATATTATTTAATATTTTTTCAGGTGATGAATAGTAGGATGGCGGATGGTCGTTATGAGGAAAATTATTGTTAGTATCTTCTTTATGGATTCAATAAAGACTTTAATGAGATATTTATTTTAAAATAAAAAATATTCACATTTTTTAATATTTTAAGGAATTCAATGATACCATCTTCTAATCTAATAACTTTAGACTAAAAGGGTATTATAATTTTTTCTTCTCATATTACTCCATTTATATTGGGCCATGCACCACCATGGGAACTTAATAGGACTTAAGGCCAAAAAATTTAATATCTTTTACTCGCGCATAGTGTGTATGATGAACTTATCTCTCATCTTAGTCCTATCAATTATTCCATTCATATTTGGATAATAAGCAGTGCAGCCATCGAGCCACTTGCAAAAGAAAGTTTGAGAGTACTATACCAAATCCTATCAAGACTAGAATATAACATCCCTAATTGTCTCATTATGCTCAGACTTATTCAGCAACATTGAATCTAGCACATCCAATCTCTCATATCAATATTTAGGAGCTACGTAAATACCACTCTTGTTCTTATGCTCACAATTATACCACTATGTCTTGTATCGATAGAATTAATCGACAATGAACAAAAAACTTAGATGTGTAATTAAATAATATTTTTTTCGTCCTTAAATCAATTAACTTTAGTCTAATTGATTTTCCAACAATTCCCCATTAGGTCGAATTTACAATGACCACTAGAGATATGTCAAACTAACATACACCAATCCTTTACTTCATGAAATATTCCAAAGTCACATACGGCACAATACAATATAAGATCAAAACAAATATAATTGTAATATCAAGTCTATCCTATAATATGATTTTTATTTTTTATGGGTTTTAAATCTATGGTTATGATAAATAAAACGGTTATTCACTAACAAAATTTTTGTGAATACGGTTGCAGTAGAATACGCACATAAAAGCCAAGTTGGACTACGTGCCTAATATGAAATAAATTTTCATGCATTTGCATTTATATGTGATTGTTATAATAATGTGATTAATTTGTATCTACTTTTGAGTTAAGTGAATTATTCTAGTAATTGTTGTTGTTTAAATCTTAGTCTAGTTTGTTTTTAGAGTCCAAATAATTTGATAACAAACTTTTATGTGTATACCTAAGTTTTAATTAAGCACACATTGTATATATGAATAAGTATATCTATTGTTATTATTATTATTATTAAATAAATGTAAAGCACGTGAAGTTTTAATTTCCACTACTTTATTTGTATGAATTATTATAAAGATTTTAATTTATTTTACTACTTATGTATAGATATGATTTAACTTATACTTATATAAAAAAAATGTTGATAGATTTTATTTAAAAAAAAAATTAAGTGACAAAAGGGAAACGGGAAGCTTCCCATAACATGATAAGGTATAACATTAAGTTATACCTGTGGGTTAATAAAAAATAAAAATAAATAAAAAAGAGAGAAAAATGATGATGAGTGTTTTTTAAAAAAAAAAACCCTAAGCAAAAAACCTATATATATATTATGCTCTCTCATGAAAATATAATTAAGCCTTCTCCTAAATTTTTCTACCTATCTTTCTCTCATAGTCCTTTAGAGTATTTGTGATTTCAAGAGTTTTTGCTTAGTTTTCTTCAATTTTCAAGAAGAAGATAAATATTTAAAAATACTCTTTTCTTTGAGTTTATTGTTTTTGCTACTGTTAGATCAAAATTCAACCTATGATATCTAGGGATAGGATTTTTTTTTTATAACCTGAAATTTTAACAACTTGTTTACTTATATGTTAGATTATATTCTAGAATTTTTTATGATCAAAGGGGTTTATTTGTATTCATTATAAAATTTTTTATTTATATTGTCCTTAATATCAGTGAGTGTAACAGACTTAATATTCCCGTTTATTAATGTTCAAAACCTATGTTATTGATATCTTTTCGACTTGAAATTTTTTTATTAGACATTTTGCAATATGTGATTAGGTTTTTCAAATATTTTCATGATTTTTGGGAATTTCTATAATTAAATATGATTTTTGAAATCTTTATTGTTTTGTTGATTTTGGTACTGATATGAATCCTGATGTAGAAGTTTATGAATTTAGAGTACTATCTAATGGTCTATTTTGGAGTCTATAATTTTTATACATATTTTATATCATGTTAAAAATACTTCCATAAAGTTTTAGATTATTTTGATTTAAGAAAAAATCTACAAAAGTCTATAATTGTACATTGGTTTCAGTTTAACAGTTTTACTGGGTTACAATATTTGGATTCAAAATTATGAAAAATATAGTAAATCTTTTCTTATAATTCCGATAATTTTTCTAGATCTTTGTTTATATGTCTTAATGAGTTATGCAAAGTTTTAGGATAAACCAAATTATATTGTTGAATCTAAATTATTTAAGTATGCCTAGGTTGCTAAATGTTTATAGATTTGGTTTTATTATGAAAATTATTGTGTTATTTTACGTTATGGACATTTTTCAAACATATAAAATATGTTTCTTAAAAGCAATGATAGCATGTGTTAATATTTTTTTTTATAGTGAATGTTTTTTTTGACATAAATAATAAAAAATAAAGGATAAAGAAGAGGCACGTGGTTTCAACAAGGTTGGTTGTGTGGTATTTCACTACAAAGTTTTTTCTAAGGACTTGAAGTAAGTAAATCTCACCTTATGTATTTATATGTAAATTTACATGCTATTATGTGACGTTATTATGATCATTATGATGTGTTGTTATATGCTATGTTATATTAGTTTGCATATAAATTATGATATGAGTATGCACAAGTATTGCATAAATTGCACAAGAGATTATAATTTTCAAAGAATGATTTTTCTAAAGCACTATGCAACCAGATTTTATTTAAAGAAGAATGTTTTTATTTAAGTGTGTGTCAAGTTCTTGAAAAGAGTATGTGCACCTGACTAAAAGACCTACAGTCACTATATTAAGAACAAATGTTTAAACTGCAATGCTAATCATTGTAGTATGATAGCTATATGGGATCCGAATAGCTACAAGGTCATATGCTTGTCATGACACTATGTTCATGGCTCATCACTTCTGATAGACTTGGCATTGCATTATGTTGAGCTCAAATATAAAAGTTTCATGAAATAGTAACGTTTATGATTAAGATGTTTTTCAAAGAAGGGATTTCATAGTTATGATTCTTAAAATGCATTATTCATAAAACACGACATTCATTGCATGCATGAGATTTACTTACTCGGCGCAAGCTCATCCAATTCTTTTAAAATTTTCAGATGAGCAATAGATTCTTGGAGGTTGGCTGGCGGTAGTGGAGGAATCCCTAAATGGCGTTAGGATGTTTTTAATCGACTTTAAGTTTTATTTTCCTGTATTTGGCTTTTGGATTAAAATTTAGTGTTTTTATTTTGTAGGTTATTTTGAGTATTAAGTTTTTATTTCCGATATTTTAATAAGAGGTTTTTTTTTTTTAGTTTAAAAATCTCTTTTTATTTTTAAAAAAATTATTACTGGATTTTTTTTTCCATTTTATTTTAGAAGATGAATACAAAAAAAATTAAATATTTTCTGGCTTAGGTATATACTTAAATTAGGGGATATGACAATAATGATCCATAAGAACTTACACAGTCAAGAAGCAGATTCTTTCACTTCCTTATCTTGGTCGCTTAAGTTCATGTGACATAAAACACTTGCTATAATGGAGTACTTTGCTAAAAGAGTGTATACCTCTTTCCTAGAATATTGGTGTGTTGTCGTCGAGGCTATCGAAATTAATTATTATTTTATCTCCTATTATTGACCTAGTTAAACTAGTATAGTAGTAAAAGGGTTGAACCCATATAGAATGAATGTTATTATGAATGGTTTTAGGTCAATTCCAGTGAATGGTGGGTTTTTGTATTGAAAATAAGATAAAATCAAGAATAAAAAAACAAGGCCAATATTAAACATGAGAAAATCAATCGGAAAAAATTGGTCAAAGGTTCATATTCATCCTAGACAAATCTTTCCATCTAATTATAGTTTCTACACTTAATTGTTCATTTAAATTATTGACCAAGAGTTAAAAACAAGCTCTGTTATCTCTAATATTCCACTCAAAATCATCTAGATAAAATAAACTCCTTACCTGTATATGATTGATTAATCTAACCTAGAATAAGCTCTCTAAGTTAACCTAATCAATTCAATTCAAGTAGGGAATTATGGTTAATTCTAAGTAATAATCTCACAAGCTCGGGCTATTTTTAATCTAGTGTGCATTCTTCATCATAGTTAGAATCTAACCTTAATTTGCTACTCCAAACTAGAAAATCTAGATAATTGTAGATCTAGAAATTCTAATTAGCAATAGATATTCATATTAATTCATAGAGTTGGCTACCTAAATAATTCAACACAAATTGCATAAGCATTCAAGCATAGAAGAATAACACATTTTAGATAAAACAGTCAGTAAGTAGAAAATAACATATTCATAAAATAAAAATCATCATATAGTACTTCAATTAGCCCCTAACCACAAAAGAATTTAGCCACGCATGTTCACAAGATTCAACTAAATGTGAATAGACATGCTTATAAAATTAAAAACTAAAAAAATAAAGAAAAGATATAAGGAAGATAAACAAAAGCTGGCTAGAACAAGGATCACAAGATGAATGTTCTTATCTTTGACACTTTCAAGATAACATCTTGGCTCTTTCTAAAGCGACATTTCGTTAGCAATCTACTCTTTCAAGATAACATTTTGGCTTTTTCCAAAGTGACATTTCGTTCGAGTCTCTACACTATAAGCTAAGTATCTTATCTTTTCTCGCTAAAAAAGATAATCACTACCCTTTGGCATACTTTTTAATCCATTATTTGTATGGGTGTGTGCTTAAATAAAGCTATCATGTAATAACTAAAACAGACAAAAAAATATTTCTATTATAAAAGGTATCCTAAATAAAAAATTTCTTATAGTGGCCAACTTGAAAAACATATAAAGAAATGAAATCACAATCTACGTAGTCCTAAACTCTTAAAATGGGACTAGTAAGCCTCTCGAGCAAAAGGTTTAGTCAAAGTGTCAGCAACCATGTGACTTGTAAAAATGTGCTTTATGACCACCTCCTTCAATGCAACCATTCGCAGATTAAATCATATAAAATATCGACGTATTTGATCGGGTCCTTTCTATAAGCCAATGCTACCATGCTGTCAAAATATATAGTCACATCAAATATCGACGTATTGGATCGGGTCCTTTCTATAAGCCAATGCTACCATGCTGTCAAAATATATAGTCACAGGCTCTAAAGTGCGTGTGCTAACTCCAAGTTTCGTAAGCAACCTCTTCAACTAAACATTTACTTGTAAAGTGGCTAAGCATGCAACATACTCCAACTCGATGGTGGATAATATTATGTAGGACTATTTCTTGTAACTCTAAGATATTGCACCATTGTTGAATAAGAAAGCATAACTAGAAGTTGGTTTGTGCTCACTTAGGTTACTATCCCAACCAGAATCACTATAGCCGATTAAGTACATATTTGTCCTGATAGTGAAACATGAAATCAGTTGTCCTTTTGAGATATCAAAGTGTCCTTTTTTTCACTTATTTCCAATGAGCAAGGCTGGAGTTTGATTGAAACCAGTTGACTAACCTAGTGATGCATCAAAAGTCAGGCCAAGTACACATCATACTGTACACCAAAGTTCGAATAGTACTAACATAGGGAACTC
This sequence comes from Parasponia andersonii, assembly GCA_002914805.1. Lineage (NCBI taxonomy): Eukaryota > Viridiplantae > Streptophyta > Magnoliopsida > Rosales > Cannabaceae > Trema > Trema andersonii. The sequence goes on along the minus strand of JXTB01000634.1, from coordinate 20,980 downwards.
GGGCGGGCCACATAATATTTTTCCTCTTGAGTCTTTGGACACTTATCAAGGCTTAAAGCATCACTATTTTTGACTGGTGTCAATGGATTTGTAACTATGTATCTAAAATTGTTCAAGAATTTCCTAATGTAAGTATCTTGAGACAAACAAAGGAATTTCCTTCAACGATCTCTTAGGATCTTGACTCTGAGCATGTAGATTGCTTCACCCATATTCTTCATCTCAAAGTTTGAGGAAAATCATGACTTGGTAGCGACTATCATCTCCTTATTATTTCTTGCTAAAAGTAGGTTGTCTACCTACAATGAAAAAATAAGGAAACTTTTCTTAGATCGTTTGACATACACACAGTGATCCTCTTCGACCATTGTAAATCTATTATAAGTAATAGGTAGATGAAATCTCAAGTACCACTATCTAAATAATTAATGCTTTAAGCCATAAATAGAACAACCGAGCTAGCAAACTTTGCGCTTTTTTCCTTTTGTCTTAAAGCCCTCAGATTGATTTATGTAGATCTCTTCATATAGTTTTTTTATTAAGAAACACAGTTTTAACTTCCATTTGACAATGTTCCAAGTCTAAATGAGCGATAATAGCTAGAATGAGGCGAATTGAGACAAACCTCACTACACGTGAGAAGGTTTCATTGTAGTTAATACCCTTCTTTTAGGTTTAGCCTTTCGCCATAAGTCGTGCCTTATACCTATATATGGATCTGTGTACCTAGTGTTTGACTTTTTAAACCCACTTGTTCTTAAAAGTCTTTTGCTCAGGTGGAATATTCAACAAGTCAGAGACTTAGGTTTCTTCACAGACTTTTACCTCTTCAATCTTTGCACCTTTCCATTTCTTAGAAGCATGAGATGAGAGAATCTCTCGATAATTATTAATCTCATCATCATCTTGCGAAGTGCACATGAAAGCTTCCCTCTTAATACTAGAACAACGACATAGGATGCTTCCACTTTGGCTTTTACATAGCTATGGATTTTGAGAACTAGCATCTAGTAGTGCTTTCCCATAAGGAATAGAGTCGCTTTTAATTTCTAAAGTTAGATTTGGAGTGCCTTCATTTGGTTCTTCAATCTTTATACCCAGGATTTCATCTATATCTTCTCTTCTTGGAAACTTCTCCTCAAGAAAATCTATGTCTCGTTAATAAATTTAAGTTACACTACCGTTGGGTTGTTCACCAAGTATCACATATCCCTTTGATTCTCAGAGTATCTAATGAATATGCATTTGTGTGCCCTTAGGTCTCACTTTCCATGCTTGTGAAAAGTGGTACGAACATACCTAGTGCAACCTAATGCACATAAATTGTCTAATTTATGCTTTCACCCAATCCATCATGCATATGAGACTAAAGGAATTAATTTCAATAGTAATCAATTAAGGATGTAGGTCACAGTTAATAAAACATTCCCCCAGAAAAATATTGGGAAGTTGGCTTGCGCTATCATCAGCTAAACCGTTTCTAATAATATAGAATTCCTTCTCTTCCCTACATCATTTTGTTGCAGTATTAGGAATTGATAATTGTCAAAGGATACCTTTTTCATCATGTAATTCCTTGAGTTACTCTAATAGATATTTACAGCCACAGTATGTCATGAGAGTTTTGATATTTTTTTCTCTTAGATTTTCAACCAAGTTTGTAATTCATCTAAAGCATTCCAATGCTTTAGACTTATAGGAGATCAAATAGACATGACCATAGTGCATGTTGTCATCTATAAAAGTTACAAAATAGGTTGTACCATGTCTTACTCTCATGTTCATTAGTACACAGATGTCAAAATGTATTGGCTACAAAGGAATTGTTGCCCACGTGGCTTTTCCAAAAATTTTTCTAGTTGACTTTCCTGGCAAACAATATTTCCAAATGGCATGTTAATTTTGGCTAGTAGTCAGAAGAGATCATCTCTAGCTAGTCTATTCATTCTATCTTTCCTTATATGACCTAGCTAGTATGCGATACAATAGAATCAACATTATTGGTAGATGTTATATGAGAAATGACATCGTCATTATTATATAAATAAATATTGTCCAACATAACAAAACTATCCATGAAAAAACCAAAACCACAAAAATCTGTTCCCAATGAAATATCACAATAAGTACAATAAAAAATAAAATTAAAACCAGAACTTAAGCAAAGAAGCGACTTGTAAAAGTTTTTTCCAAAATTCTAGAGCATAAAGGACATTATGGAGCAACAAAGTGAGAACTCTGTGCAATTTTAGCTTGTAAGTGTTAATGTCTAACACCTGTATGCTAGCTCTATTCTCCATATAGAGTCCTCGACTTCCCTTTGGAATTCGACGATACTCTATGAACCTAACTCAGTCCCTCACGATATGTTCGATCACTCATGAATCAACAATCCAATGAGGATATGAATGAGGAATCATAACATGACAAGTGACATAAATATATCAAGTTAGGGAGCATCTTTTTCAGTTTAGTTCAATCACAAGAAAAGTATCATTCATTATCACAATTGAAGAATATGCCTTTCTTGCCATATCCACCATACTTGACTCTCTTGTGTCGGGTGGTCGTCTCCTTTTTAGGCATGGGTCATTACTAGATTCATGCCTAGGAGCTTAATTCTTATGCTTAACCATTCTTGGTCTGTGATGGTTATTCGCCACATATGCACTTTTAGGATTTGAGTCTTTACTCGTATTTGTAGCTTCTTAGCGCTTAGCTTCAAGCTCAAGGTGGCGAGCTAGGTCATCAAAATTCCTGATGTATTTACTACGTGTCATGATTATAATAATTGGCTATAGTGAAAGTGGTAATGAACAAATTTCCATTTAGATCTACTACTCTTCACATCGAGAATGGCCAGCTACCTTCAGTTTATGAATCATAGATGACATTGCTCTACGATGCTACTCCATGGTATGGTTCTAAGATACTACTCCATGGTATGTTTTCAAAACCTTTTGCTCATCGAGAATGAATTATTTTTTTCGGTACTAAATGTTATAATTGTCACCATCCAATTTCTCTCCCTTACTCAAATTAACCAATATGCTCTTAGAAGCTATCTATTCATATGCATAAAGGATAAACAAATATTTTAGCACATTACACATAATCATTTTGTAGCAAAAATTCTAGACTAATCTAAATAATTCTCACTAGATATAAAATTGAAAAATCGCTATGCCCATAATCATCTTCTATTGCTAGGTTTATTATTAAGATTAAATCTAAACTTTACACATTCTATGTCTAGGGTTATTATTAGGATTAAATCTAAACTTTGTGTAAAATATATATAAGAGAATGCTTAAATTCTACCACTATACTCCTACTAAAATGTGACATTCCCAGCATATTTCCAACATACATATCACAATAATTACATGCAAAAATAAGTATGTAATTACAATTAAATTAATTAAAGCATATTCAAAATACTTACTATGGTAATTTTAAACAGTGCTCACAATAATAAGCAACTAATTCCATCATAAATATAGACCTTTAATAATATATTTTCAATTTTCAAAATCAAATTGCACGTATAGATAATCAACCAAAAATGCACATAACTATTATATATTAAAGTCATATAAATAAGAATAGAAACAATGCCACCAAAAAATTTCATATAAACATATATTTTATCACACAAAAAAATATGTGTCTTTTTAAAAAAATAAAAAATGAAATTTGAGGAAAAAAAATATTTTATAAAATTGCTTTTATTAATTAGCAGACATTCTTTTTAATTTCTTTTAAATTAAAACAAAAAAATGGGCTGGCGCTAGGTACTTAGGTGCGGCCCAGAGGATGAGCACCTTTTAGGGCACTGACGGGCTTTAGGCTAGTGCCTAGCATGGCCTAAAGCTAAGAGCTTGGCACCTTTTATATGTATGTCGACCTTCTTTGAATTTTATGGCCATCAATGCACTCCTTATCTCGCTCTTGTCTCGATGATATACTGTCACAACCCAAAACCTGGGCTAGTGGCAAATGGAGAATTTTGCAAGGATGAAAAATTCCTTGATTTATTTAAAAAATGTCTAAAAAGATTTAGTTTTATAAAACAGTCCATTTTAGATAAAATATTTAGAATTCTATCCTGTGAACCTCTCCCACAGTTCGTATACACCATTAAACATAGATCGAATAAATACTGAAAAGAATGTAAATCAAATATATGTTCAAGCATCGTCATTATCCACGTCAAAACAGACACCAGAATGGCGTACATAAGTTCACAGACAAAAATAGAATATAGTAATCTAGATTCAATGCTAAAATAAAATCTAAATAGTCCAAACACTACAACAACATGCTTCAAGCATTAACAAAATAATGAACTACAATCCTGATGGCCTTTTACTCCTCTTATTCTCCAAAATCACACTAGACATCACTTGAGGAAGGGAGGAAAGGAATGAGCATAAAATGCCCAGTAGGAAAAATAGTTATCTTGATCGAAAATATTTTAGTGATAGAAAGCTCCTACATGGTTAGTTTAAATCCAATACGTGTATATATATATATATACTTCAAACCGAAAATCTATATATATATATGTATATATATATATAAAGTAGTATGATCAAAACCATCATTCCATATCCACATGACACAAATCAACCCATACTCATGAGCTCATAACCTCTTATTTGTGGAAACCGAGGATGATGGTACTAAGTGTATCTAACAGCCTGCCTGACACCTAAGCCCATACCCAGAGGAGACACCTATGTATCGCCTACCAAACCTAGAGGGGCAACCGAAATGTCTACGCCTGTCAAATAGGGAGGTAATCAGAAGTAACAAAACTCCGCATAGGTTTACAGACTCTACATCGATGGTATGACAAGTAGTGCCACACTGTAAACCCACGATGCTAACACGGTGCTCATGTATGATCCTATGACAAGTGCAATATAGAACTGAAGTGTGAAAATAATCTTGCTCTAGTTTTTCAAGAAAATAAGTATATTAGGTTTTTATAGAAAAATGAACAGTATAATGGCCCTATTTAGATATACCCAAAATGACCTGCACTCAAAACATCCCAGAGCAATATAGTATATATGTGTATCATACCATCAAAGTCCATCACATAAGTTCAAGAAATTTAAAAAACACATTTGTTCTCATTGATTGTAAATTGACCTAATACTTAGGAAAATCATGCATGCATGCAGATATAGAAAATAAATGATCATATTATGAACGCAGAGGAAAAATTAGCGGATTTAGGTTTTAAAAATTTTACATGAAAATAGTTTTCATAACCATATAACATACATGCATCATATATAGAATCATGTAAAACATAAATAAAATGTAGATACAAAACCCTAGAGATTAGATTAGGGTTTACCTCTTATAGCGTATTCCTCCTCGATCACCTTATTGATGGTGATCAAACCTCCAACCCTATATCTTCTTGTCTATGCTCTTGCTCTTGGTTGACGAAGCGAGTGGGCACCAAGCCGAAACCTTCGTTGGAGAACGATCAAGAATGCCTTTTTGATCCTATGAAATATCGGGATGTGAGATGAGATTATGAGATTGTAGGAAACATTTTTCTCTCTCTCTTAGCTTAGGTTGACCAAAATCTCTCTCTCTCTCTCTATGCCTTATGCGTGTGACTCTTTAGAGTTACTGTGTAGTTTTTCCTCTCATATATCTTATATATATGGGACCAAAAACTGCTTACCCTAGTCCAATTAGGATTAGGCTTGTTCTCCAATTTGGGCTTTGGGTGTATTTTTATAAATATATCCAACTCATGAAACTTATTTATAAAAATACCAACTTCTATGTAGAATCATTATTTTGCACAGTTTCATGAAACTTATTTCACAAATACCACCAACCAATTAATGAGCTTAATTGAGCTAGACAAGGGACCTAATGGATCCAAATAATCTAA
>JXTB01000634.1:5482-14865 GCA_002914805.1 Parasponia andersonii | reverse complement strand
AGCAAGTCCAGTCAAACATCAAGGATTAAGATTTATATGCTAAGAGCTAGTTTGTGATAATATAAGAATTGAGTTATGGCACTCCAATTCTTTATATTTTCTAGTCCAGTTTAATACACATAACTTGTTTATGTTGTATTAGTGTTTCTATCAGAAGTCAGATACTTCAATGATTTGAGACACATCATTCCCGTTGAGATAGACAAACACTATAACATATAGTAAATAAAGTATTCCATCTATATTGACAGATTGTAAACTACTTCATTTAGACTTAGATAAAGAAATAAGTCTCCTTATAATTAACATTTAATCATGTTTATTTCTTTATACACATATAAAGTCATGGAATCTTTTTCAGATGAATAAACTATTCAACTAAGATAGTTTAATCTAGTAAATATCATAATTTCATATAAGAGATAGTTGTTTATACTCAAAAGGGTAAAATTAGAAATCTGCTTTAGGGCAAAAATCCCAACAATCTCCCACTTGTCCAAAAAGTAGTTACTAAAAATAACATACTAAAAATTCTAAAATGTTCCAAATGACCAAAATTAGTAAAAGCAAAAGCTAAGTGTTCAACTAACAACTTAATGACTAAGAAAAGCAATAAAGATCATAAGCTCTCTCTTCATCGTTTTCTTAATGGACTTCCCTTTCATCCTCCAGAAAGTCTCCACTTTTGCTGATGAAGATAGTATTCGTAGATTATCTGTAAAGAATGTTGCCCTTCTCTTCCTTTGGAAAACCAAGTAGAAAACATTTTTCTGAATTCTTGTCAACTTTGTCTCCCACTTTCTTCCATGCGTATACTTTGCAATCCTATACCTTTAGATACTCTTAGCTCTTTACATAGCCCATCCACGTCTGAAAAGGTGTCAAAGAAACTCTATCTGATGGAATGAAGTTGAGGATGTACGAAGCTGTCCTCAAAGCATAATTCAGTATCTACAGGACTGTAGCAACTCCTTGTACATCAGCTCTATAGTTTGCTTGAGTATGATCTTATACCTCTCAGTAGCTCCTGTATGACTATGCTCATAGATAGTCGCATATTCATAAGGAATAACAAGATTGGCTAGTGTTGGCCTCAGTAGGTCTCGAAGAGAATCCACATCTTCATGTTTGGCTTCAATCTTGAACTTCTTTACCTTGGTGTCATGTTGCATTCGTACCTTTCTATCGAACTTATGGAAAGCATCTGGGACTTCATGGTATCTTTTGAGAAAATAGACTTGACGAAGTCCGAATATTCATCAACAAAGGTGATAAACAATGCATGCTTGTTATAGGAAACTACCTCCATAGGTTCACAGATATACATATGTACGCACTCTAAACATGCCTCAGCTTTCTCATAACGAGTAGCAAGAGGATACTTGTACTTTACAGGCTTCTTGCAATCCTCACAGTCTATGTCGTTGCTGATGTCTACTTCAGGCAAGTGACCCAACTTCATAAGTGTGCGAATTTCTGAGCATTGCATGTGTCCAAGTCGCTTGTGCTAATCGATGGTGTTGCGCTCCTTCCTGATGTCATTCACCATCTCTTGAAGTGTAGTAATGCTCATGATTGAAGATGATGTACTTTATGGCTTTGGGGTTAGGACATAAAGCCCATTCTACATTTCTCCCACACAGTATAATAGATTATTATAGAAAACTTACATCTTCTTATCAAACTCAAAGTAATAGCCTTCTTTAAGCATTTACCGAAAGAACATTTAAACTAAATTCTGGTACGTAATAACAATCTTTCAAGATCATAGAGCTATCATTGATCTTGAGGTAGGCATCAGCTATGCCCTTTATTCGAACTCTTCGATTGTCTATCACTTCCATATCACGACCAACATCATTTAATTGATTTGGTTCAATGAACCATGTCTTGTCGTTGCAGATATTGACACTAGATCTTGAGTCCATTAGCCAGAGATCTCTTCTATCCTCTACAGAGTGATTTTCTTAGCTTCCCAAGCAACCTAACTACTGGAGAAGCTCCTGACCTCTTTTTAGTAGAGGTATCCTCATGTTTATTATCGTTCAAACTCTTTGAACACTGAGATGTCTCTGTAAATGTCCTCGTTTTACTCATTGTACTATATTCCTTTATCTCTTTCCTCTTTCTGGAAACCTTGTCCATCCTATGAAACAATATTTCCTTAAATTGCAAAATAATAAGATTCCCAATTAGACAAAAGTCATGAAATAAATCCAATTCATAATCGATTTTAATGAATTCAATTCAAAATTAAATTCTATAGGTTTAATTCTGAATTAAACACATGGGAAAAATATAATCGAATACAAACATCTTTGTTTCGATTTAATTTTGCAGTAAGATAATAAACGCCTCAACAAGAGTGTTCATTATCTTAAGTAAGATAATAAATACCTCAACAAAGATATTAATTATCAGGAATGAACTTTGACAAAATCACCAACTCTTGTTATTTATCAATCAAAGTAACTAATTTAAAATCAGTAGACAATTCATGCAAAATGTTGGAGTACATTCAGAGTAAAATAAGAAAACATAAATGTTATGATATATAATCAAACAAGAAGATTATGTGTTATGCTCTTATTGGTCATTTGAAAACTAAGAATAAACTATGGAGTATGCAAATTATGATCCTCCTAGTACTCAACTAAGTTTTCTAGTTTATCTGAATATAATGTAATTTAGAATACTTAACATTAAATCTATCAAGATAAAAAACTTGTATAAGATTCCCTAATGCTATCAAAAATATTCAAGATATTTTAACCTACCATAGATCACAAGTTACCTACGGGTAATCATGTGAATCTATAAGTTAAATGTGAATAATTCACTTTAGACAAAAAAGAAAAATATCTCATATTCCAGTTTGCTTATTACCCTGTTTATCGGTCTATAGAATTACTAACATAGCTCCTACGGGAGGTTAATATCATCCTATTTTGAGTGTGTAACCATCATTTCAATTCACAAGCTTTCTTAAACAATACAGTCTCCTACGGGAGATCTGTACATAAAGTCTACTCGCAAATTTATCTTAAGAGACTCAATACCAGTAATATCTAGATGAAAACCTTCTTATGGGAGCTTAGCAAGATTCTGAGGCGAGGCACATCTTCAGAACCATTAAACTAATGATGGAGACTATGGATATCTTATATCCGCTCCCACTCATTCTTTTAAAATTTAGAGATCCTGATTTTACCCAGTTATCTAACTTATTTAGTAACCACAAAATCAACTATGTATATCCAATTATACGACTTAAAGAGAATGAGCTAATTTAAGACATTATGATATACTATAATAAATATGGTATTATGATCAAAACAATTATTGTCTAAAGCCAAAGTGCTAATACTATAATATTATACATCTCATGTATATAAAATTAGACAATAAAAGCATACAGGACGTAACGATCAAGTAAGAAGGTCTGTGGATTGTAAATCATTCAAGCAAAAAATTTCCAGAAGATAATTCAATTATTTAGTCAACAATCTTTCAACCAAAGATAAATAATTAAAAAACTGTATTTAAACCAAGTCTTGTATTAAACATTAATTTTGAAAAATGGACTAAAAAACTTTAACTGCTAAATTATTCAACCAATAATTTTAAAGATTCTTAGTAATAGAATTTAATCAAACTAAATTCCAAGTGCATTTATAAAAATATGTAAACAGTTATAAAAAAATTATTTTGTATAAAAGTTTTACAAATAATTATAAATGCAAATAATGAATATAAAAAACTTTATAAACATTCATTAATTTTCTCAAAATTAATCCTTTCAAAACTAAAAAAATGGTTTAAATAATTTTGGATTAAAATATCAAAATTAAAAATCCCCCCACTCAATATGACAATTATATCAAATGTATTTTGTAAAAACATAATTATCTCATAATTATCAAAAAAAAGGCCTTTTATCACATAAAATAATACCATAATTATCTCATAATTAACAATATTTTATGTCAAATACCACCGCACAAAATATTATTATAATTACCACATAATTATAATATTTTATTAAACAACATTTTAATCTCATTAACATCAAGCTCCAATTTCCTTGTAAATCATGAAAACAAATAATTATCCTTATACTAATATTATCCTTTTAATTAATATAATTAATCTCATTAATTATTATTAATTATTAATTATTAATCATATTAATAATTATTAAATAATAAATATTAATCAAATTAATAATTATTAAATAATAATACAAAAATTAATTAAATTCAATAATTAATGTTTTCTAGACTTATTAGGATAATTTAAATAATTAAAAAATAAATCACATTTATTATCTAATTATTAATTAATTTATCTAATCCTATCTTAATCTCATTAAAATATTATCTTAAAACTTATTAAGATCTAAAACGGATAATAAAAGATAATTACTTTTAATTATAGAAATCCTATTTCTATAATAAAAGATAATTGCTTTTAATTATAGAAATCCTATTTCTATAACTGTGTTTAGAAAAGATTAATTACGATATTCTAAATTAGGAAATAATTAAAATTCTTTTAATTAATCCTAATTAATTAGAAACTTATAACTCATATAAAGTTTCTATATTTATCTAGTATTTATATCTAATTATAATCAAATAATTCTAATAATTAAATAAAGATCATATCTAAATTTAATAGTAATAGTAATATAATCTTTATTAAATTTCTATTATTAATTAAAATTATTTTCATTATAAAAGGTTATAACTTTTCTAATTAATTAATCATATTAATTAATTACCTAATTAATCTCATTAAATAGTTGTCTAATTAATCTCATTAATCAGTAGAGTTACTAAACTAATTAGTTTTCTTTAACTATATTCCAATTACTATAATTAGAATAGTTACTAGATAAATAGTTATTACAATTAACTAAATATTAATCTAATTAAAATCAAATCATTTCTATACTAATTAATCTCATTAATTACGAATTTAAATAATTAATGGATAGTAATTATTTAAAATCTAATCTGATTAAATTTAGTTTCGAATTAAATTCAAAAACTATATCTTAATTTAAATCAAATTTAAATTAAAGATAATTACTAAAATTAAATTATTCAAATTTAAACTATCATGATTTATGGATAATTATCTAATCATATTTAATCACATTAAATATCAAATTAATTTGAATAGTTGTTACTTATTTAAATTCAAAATTTAAATAAAACTGTTAAGAAATCTTATCTAATTTAAAAAATTAGTAGATATCCTATTCAAATTCAAATTAACTATTAGATTTATCAGGATAATTATCTAATCATATCTAATCTCATTAAATATCTAATTAATTTGAATAATCATTATCTATTTAAATTCAAAATTCAATAATAAAGATAATATAGGAAATTTTATCCAATTTCAAAAATGAGTAAATTCTTATTCAAACTCAAATTAACTATTAGATAATATCCTATTTATTTTATTAATTCAAATTTAACATTATCCTAAAGTAAATCAAATTTAATATAGGATAAATCAAAAATAGATAACTATCCTAATCTAATTTGAATAGTTTCTTATTTTAAAATTTGAATCCAAATTAATTAATTTACAAAAAATGGTAGTGGCAGAAATACCACTACTGTCGGCCTACCAGTTGTCACTGCCCGAAGGGGTGGCAAAAAAACGAAGCAACGAGTGGTATCGGGGTGGGCCGCCTGGCTACCGCGCACGACAAAGCCGTGCGCGCCAAGCGAGCTGGCCGCACGCATGGCGCACGCTAGATGCAGCAGCCCCATGCCCGGGGGCGCAAGGGACACACACAGGCTGCATGTAGGTGGTGTGCAAGCATGCTGGTGCGCATGGTGCATGGGCCGCGTATGCAAGCTATACACGCTGGCCACGAGAGGCAGCCCGCGCGCGCATGCAAGCCATGCACGCAGGCCACGCGAGGCAGGCCGCGCTTGCATGCAAGCCATGCACGCAGGCCGCACGTGCATACGGCCTGCTTGCCCGCACTAGAATCCAGCACCGACGCAAGTGAGCCGCGTGCGTGGGGCTAGGACAGGCCGAAATATTTTTTTTTTTTAAATGCTGAAAAATTTGAAACAACATCAAAAAAAATTCTAGAAAAAATTCAGATTTTCAAACTCTTTGAAACATGTTCATGAATCTATCAAACATAAATTCAAGAACACCCAAACCTAATTTTGCTAGAATCATAATCCACAATTTTTCTCACTATGCAAAAATCAATAGTATACGTAATTAAATATCATTAATCACCATGAATCATTTAACTATCATAAACAAAAATTTCTCAAACTCAATCACATTACCTAGATATTCAATTCTAGATCAATATTATGCTATATATATGAAACTAAGCTCTCTGATACCAACTGATAGTAAATTGACCTAACACTTAGGAAAATCATGCATGCATGTAGATATGGGAAATACATGATGATATCATGAATACAGTGGAAAAATCAGCGGATTTAGGTTTTAAAATATTTACATAAAAACAGTTTTCATAACCATATAACATACATGCATCATATACAAGATCATGTACAACATAAATCAATTCTAGATACAAAACCCTAGAGATGAGACTAGGGTTTACCTCTTGTAGTGTGTTCCTCCTCGATCACCTTATTGATGGGGATCAAACCTCCAACCCTAGATCTTCTTGTCTATGCTCTTGCTCTTGGTTGACGAAGTGAGTGGGCACCAAGTCGAAACCTTCGTTGAAGAACGATCAAGAATGCCTTCTTGATCCTATGAAACACCCGGATATGAGATGAGACTATGAGATTGTAGGAAATATTTTTCTCTCTCCCTTAGCCTAGGTTGGCCGAAATCTCTCTCTCTCCCTATGCCTTATGCGTGTGACTCCTCAGAGTTACTGTGTAGTTTTTCCTCTCATATATCTTGTATATATGGGACCAAAAACTGCTTACCCTAGTCCAATTAGGATTGGGCTTGTTCTCCAATTGGACTTTGGGTGTATTTTTATAAATATGTCCAACTCATGAAACTTCTTTATAAAAATACCAACTTCTGTGTAGAATCATTATTTTACACTGTTTCATGAAACTTATTTCACAAATACCACCAACCAATTAATGAGCTTAATTGAGTTAGATAAGGGACCTAATGGATCTAAATAATCTAAGCTCCAATAATATGATAAATACATAATAACTCTTATTATGGTATTTATATAAATATTATTAGTAATGGGGACACTCCACTAAGGGCTCAATACTGCACTCTTAGATTAAATATTATGCCTTTTATAGAGATTTAATCAACTAACCTTGATTAACCGAACCATCTAGCATATTTTATACCACATATATAATCCCTATAAAATGCCGTAGTTGGATAAGTGAAATTACTGTAATATCCCTCCAACACCTATTTACCTTTAAGTTACCATCTTTCTATCAAGAAATAATGTTGTCAATAATTTTGTTCTCAATGACCATTTAGACAAAATTATCAACCAATTCATAACGTGAATACTAAAATCTTAGATTTAATTATTCCATGAATCTTGAAAGAACCTAAAGTGGCATTAATATATAGTGTCCTTAATTATTTGGTGTTCCCATCAATTCATAAGCCATAACCTCCAATATGCCAGAGTTCACCTCTAACTTCATAGAGGTTAGTCTTTTAACAAATCAAAAGGCTATAACCCATGAAAGCAAGTCCAGTCAAACATTAAGGATTAAGATTTATATACTAAGAACTAGTTTGTGATAATATAAAAATTGAGTTACGGCACTCCAATTCTTTATATTACCTGGTCCAATTAATACACATAACTTGTTTATTTTGTATTAGTATTTCTATCAGAGGACAGATACTTCAATGATTTGAGACACATCATTCCCGTTGAGAAAGACAAACACTACAACCTATAGTAAATAAAATATTCCGTCTTTATTTACATAATGTAAACTACTTCATTTGGACTTAGATAAAGAAAAATCTTCCCATAATTAATACTTAATCATGTTTGATTTTTTATACATATATAAAGTGATGAAATCTTTTTCAGATGAATAAACTATTCAATTAAGATAGTTTACTCTAGTAAATATCATAATTCTATATAAAAGATAGTTGTTTATACTCAAAAGGGTAAAATTAGAAGTCTGCTTTTTAGGGCAAAAATCCCAACTCTCATATGTTGCAGAAAATAATTTTTATTTGAAAACAGTATAAAACGAAGGTAACCGAATCCCTACCTCACAAGAATAGTGATACCAGGCTATTGAATTCTCAAGGTATCGTTGACGATTGTTCCGAGGGTCGGGAACCAATTCCAAGCCCTTGATCATCCTCTTGTGAAAAACCAACTTCTGAATAGATCTTAAAATCTATAAACGGGCCCCTTCATTGAATTCCTAGCACCTAAAATAGCTTAATTGGACATATAACTTGTCCAATTCAGGTCTGGGCCCATATCAGACCGGTGGCATGCAAATCGAGACAAATCTTAGCTATCGATTTCAATTTTCATGCCGATAACCAAACATGTGCAATATATTTATATCAAACTTCCCAATTTTCCAAGTACAATCCAGAAATGACAACAAAATCACGATCCAATGACCAAATTAAAAAGTCAAACTTAAACTAAAAATATCCAAAAATGGCAATTTTCGATTCGGGCAGTATGGAGTTAAGATATATGATATGAACCTCACCAACGTTATGACGAAACCCGTTACCAAATCTGGAACGCACCCAAGACCTTTCAAGTTTGATGAAGACCGCGACCCGTTGCTTAACATATAGCAAGAACCTTGGTATGTTGAAGACGCCACAAACGGGATGGAGAATCCATTTGATAAGTCAAGTTGAATGCCACAAGGAATTCCTTGATAAGTTCAGAACAAGTTTCTTCAAGAACTCAGGAAGAAAAACTCTTTTTTCATTAATATGCAAAATCTGGATTTTTAAAGTGTTAGGGGCGGCACCCTTATATAGCAGGATACCCTGCTAGGGTTTTGAGTGTAAAATTACTAAGCTACCCTTAATGAAGAGACAGAAAAGAAAAACCCCAAAGAAAAGCCCAAAGAAAAGCCTAAAGAAAAGCCCTAGAAACACTCAGAAATTAAAACACTCTATAAAGATGAAAATACAAAGAAAATGTGTCTACATCAAATTATGATTCTCCCCTTGCACGTGTATGATGGATTAGACATGCAATGGCTCAAAGGACGTGTTTGGTTGATTGGTTCTCACCCAGATCGGCTTGGATGAGCAAAACCAACCTTTGTTCACCTTCAGTTGTGAACACACTTTCTTCTTGCTGTAGAACTCTCCGGACTAAGTTATGCAGCTCTTCTTTGAATTTTTTAGCTCTA
>JXTB01000633.1:56923-209947 GCA_002914805.1 Parasponia andersonii | reverse complement strand
AAAAGGAAGAGAAATGAATAAAACTCATGGTACGATTCATGTAGACATATAGAAGAATCTAGAAAGTTACAAAGCATGCAAGCCAACTTTTCTTCTAAAATTAGCTATTAATATTATAATGTTTAAGTAGCCTTTGCGGGAATAGGTTTAACGGAAAAGGGTGGCTAACAGAGGCGTTAGTTTGACGTCTATCTAATAGGTTGTTAAGTTGGATTTATTGAATTGTCAAATTTTTATTGGCTGGGACAGCCAGTATCACAGCAAATTGTGACAGCTGATCCCAGTCCATGCCCATCACCTTATAAACCTCACAAGCTGAGTTGTCAATCTAGATTAGTTTCTCAATCTAGATTAGGTTCTCTTCATTTATATTTTTTCTTACACGACCCCGAGTAATTAAAGTCATTGCTGGTGCTACCCCCTCTTAAAGCTTTTTTTTTTTTTTTTGGCGAATAATATTATAAGATATGAGTGGTGTTTAGTATCATAATAATGTGTCAGTTTAATATTGATTAATCGTAATTATAATTCAGGTGAGGTTTAGGTGAAACTCAGTTTATTAATTAAATCATATTATAATAAACAGATATGTCATTGTGGTCAGTTTGATACTGAATAATCATAATTATAATTCAGATGGAGTCTAGATGAGATTTAGTTTATCAATTAAATCATTTAGTGATAAATAAATATGTTATTGTTGTCAAGATGCTGGGGACCTCTGTTACAGAGGTATTACACTTATGTATATACTTGTACTTGGTTGATTTATGATATGTACAATAATGAACATAATTACTTACGATCTTGATTACTTTACAAACTTATTTTATAAATAGATTTTGGAAATGTGCTAACCATGTAAGTTTGAAAAGTTGCATTCATACCAAAAAAGGTAATTGAAATTCCTACTGAGCATATGAATGTTCACCCCCTTTCTTTCCCTTCTCAGGTGAATTACAGTGCGACTTAGGCAACTCTGGGGCGAAGTAATCCAAGAAGAAGTTTATCATAGTTTTGTGGTTGGTAATTACTTAGATACTCATATTGGATTTGTAATAATATTTAAAGCTCACATTTTGGATTTATCCTCTATTTCCTATTATGCCTTCTTGTGATAGTGATGCACATAAATGTTTATTTACTATTATTAGCAATTTATGTCTAGTGGTGATCACAAACGGTGAGAATTTATATTTTAAATTATTTTTATAAACTATTACAGAAACTGTTGTTTAAACTAGTTGTCATTTTTTTTTTTTAAAATTGAAGTTTCTAAAATTTTATAAAACAAATTATGAATTTCCACTTGTGAAATTCTTTTTCTGTCACTGGCCCGAGGTTTGAATTGTGACTATTGTGATACTGGACACCACTGATACCTTATAATATTACTCTTTCTGGGTTTATCTCGAGAATTTTCTCTTTGCCAAACGGAAGGTTGTTTACTGCACTTTTTATTTTTTTGGGTGAGGGATGATGGGAATGAATATCATCCCAAAGAGGAATTTATCAAAAGTTGTAATTATAACACAAGAAACAAAAAGAAAACTATAAATAGATATGAGACCTACCTATAAATTTAGTGGTATAATGCTCATCTCTTGTTGATGGCACTATAGTTGCCTCTTCTTTAGAAGAGACTGGAAGATTGGCAGGAGGAGGCAATTGTGCTTACAAAATGGACACCAGTATACTACTGCGGAAAATAGAATTTATAAATTGAAAGAGATTTTTTTTTCTAATTAAAAAAAAATAGGAACTCTTAAGTCTCAAGGGTTATAGTTTTTGTTTGATCCTTAAATTATGTAGAATGTCTAGAATGTCTCAGTCTATCGTCTGTATTATTGAAAATCTCAACTTTGCCCCCAAACTACTAAAATCATCATTTCTACTAGGCAACCGCCATAATTTTAGAGTGTTTTTTTGAAAACCTATATAGGTATTTGGGACTAAAATTAGTAAAATGTCAAGTGCCAACTTTCTTCTTCATTTTTATGTGTTTTTCCCCCCTCTTTGACATTCTAATGAATTCGCCTACTTGAGCAACAAAGGTGTCCTAAAAAATAATTTTTCAAAAGAATATTAAAAATCATTTTTACCCCAAAACAATACAAGTGAGATGCATTTCTGATAATTTTCCCTCTTATTGAATCTTTTTTCCTTTTTTTTTGGATCAATTATAAAGGTACTTTCTCTTCTGTAGATTCTACTTTTATGTAATTTAATTTTCCTGTGTATTATTGTAGACATATTTTGTTATATTGTTCATTGTTTCGGGTGTTCGAATTTCGAAGATAATAATCGCTAAGTTTAGTAAATGATGACCCTTTAGAAGCCATAAATATTACTTTTCTTTCGACATTCAATGACAAAATTCAATAACTGATGGTTGGTGAAATTGTGAAAGTAATTCAAATTTTGACCGGTCTTGGGTAAGTTTTTTGTTTTGCACGATACATTTGTCTTTGACAATGAAGACCCTTACGTATATTTCTTTTTTAATTTTTGAAATCTGTTGTAAAATTTGACCTTTTCATCCAAAAAGAGTTTAGAGGTCACGTGTGCCTCATATGGCCCAGTTATAAAGGTTGAAAGTTGATGATTTCTGAAGTTTCACCTATTTGACAATTTGAACCTTAAAGTTGTTTCTTTTGGCATCTAAGATGATAATGTACTAAGATAGTAATTTTATAAGGACACCTTAAGGTGTTCAATATTGCAAGAGGTGTCATTTTTTTACTGAGTGGTTATATTTAATATACATGATTCGATTTGAAGTATCATTACATCTGTCAATAAAAAATTAATACTTTATTTTGGCTATGTTCAGTAGGAGGGAAAAAGGAGATGAAAAAAAAAGTGGGAAAGGAAAGTGGAGAAAAAGTGGACAAATGTATTGTTTGGTAAAAAAGAAAAAGGAGGGGAAAGGAAAAAGAGAGAAAATGAGATGAAAAATTGGTTGGTGAGCTCTACAAAAATTTTCCTCTCCAACTTGGAGAGAAAATGAGGAGGAAAGAGAAATTAGTTAATGAATAAGTTTAAATTACTAAATTACCCTTATATATCAATTTTAAAAATCATTATATTAAGAGTAAAATAGTTATTTAAAATAAATTAGTTTTCCTTTTCTCTACATACCAAACAACCATAAAGGAAAAATATTTTCTTTTCCTTCCTACGCATTTTCTTTTCCTCTTATTTTTTCCTTCCCTCTCATTTTCTTTCCTCTCTTCCAACCATAGCTTTAACACTGAGGCTATGTTTAGTAAAGAGAAAAGAAAGTAAGGGGGAATGAAAAATTAGGAGGGAAAGAAAATATATAGTATGGAAATAAAAGTTTCTTTCCTACATTGTTGTTTGATATGTAGAAAAGAAAGAAAACTAGTATATTTTAAAATAACTGTTTTGCCCTTTATTAAAATTTTAAAATTAATGTATAAGGTTATTTTAGTAAATTCACTTTTACATATTGATTAAAAAAAATATATTTCCTTCTCATTTTCTCTCCATTTTTTAGGAGAAAATATTTGGGTAAAACTCACCAAATTTTTTTCCTCCCCTTTTCTCTCTTTTTTCCCTTTCTCTTTCTTTTTTCTCTCTTATCAAATAACCCAACTTTTTTGTTTCTATCTACTTTTTCTCAAGTTTTTTCCTTCTCCCTTTTTCTTCCTACCAAACATAGCCTTAGTATTGGGTATCTTAAGGTGCACCATAATATTACTCATTTCTTTTGCACATATTAATCTTTTGGCAAATTCTACCGCAAATAATCTTTTTTGTATAGAGATCATATACGCTTTATAAGAACCTGTGAACGGAAAATATCCTTAATAAGAACCAAAACTAGTGTCACTTCTAGTGTGCAAATTGTTTCCAATGCAAATATATATTCTCTCTAATGTTATATATTTTCATATTAAAATTGGCTTAACGATTAAATAAACCAATTAGGTGATTTAAAATTTTAAATAATGTGTTATTAATTTATTAGTTGGACATAAATTACGACATTAAAATTGAAAATGATTTGAATTATTTGATTTTTAAATAATATTGTTAGATTCAAGAAGATGTTTCAGATTTCAATTAATTTCGATCGAGTGCTTCTTCCTTCCATAAGTTATTTCTCGGCAACAGTTTTTCATTTGTTAACTTGCATAATTGTGCCATCTCTTCCTTGGTTTAAGTTTGCTTTATTATACATTTTCTTATGATATCTACAATTTAAGTCATGTTTGGTACACTCTATAACACTATGTATTGTATTATTTAAACACAATACCATGTTTAGTTGTATTTTTATATTATACTATTTAATACAACACCAAAATTTATTGCAATATGGAAAATATTATCTAACATAGAAAAAAAAAAAATATATACTACACTGTATTATAGCATTGACTCTCATCATTGTCTCTGACTCAGTCCTTAATTTCTCTCTCATCACTTTCTCTTTCTCTATTTTCTCTCTTATCACTTTCTCTTCTTTTCCTTTTTTTCACATCACTATATCCTTTTTAAAAATAGTGTTTTTCTAAATACTTTTAAAAGTAATATTTTTCAAAATTTGAAATTAGAAAGTGTTATTCTTGAAAAAATAACTTTTGAAAGTAGTATTTTAGAAGTGGTATATTCAAAATGGTATTTTTCTAAATAAACTTTTAAAAATAGTTTTTTCAAAAATTAATTTTTAATGCATCATCTTAATACAATGCGAAACTTTTTAGAATACAGAATAAAGATGAGATTTGAATAGATTAAATTAATTTTATATTTAATGCATACATACGAGAGAGATTTGATTGAAATAAAATAATCTACTTCGAAAATAATACCTTGAGAAGGGAATAGTCTTATTCTCTTAAGAATTTAGAATTAAGAGAGACGAGGAATTTGATTAAATAAAATAGAATGCTTTTGAAGAAGTAAAAAATGGTACTTTCGAAATTAAATATTAAAACTCGTATTTTGAAATTAACTTTTAAAAGTGGTAAAATAAGAAATGGTATTTTTCGAAATATTTTTAAAAATTTGTATTTTTGCAAATATTTTTTTTAAAAAAATGATATTTTGCCAAAATTAAGTTTTACAAATGGTATTCTTGTAAATAATTGTTAAAAATGATATTTTTATAAAATTGAGTTTTAAAAATGATATTTTTCTAAATTAATTTTTAAAAATGATATTTTTCTAATTAATCTAACCTCAAAATTGTTATGTAGCACATGTTTATCCTATTCTGACAAAAAGAAATACACCAAACATAAGATAAGATTAGACTATAATACTACCTTATTCGATCCAATCTAATTTTTTGAAATAGTCAAATCTTATCTTATCATATTCTACCTTACAAACCAAACGGAATAATACAGTACCACAATAAAATACGATGCGGTGTACCAAACATTAAAGGACTGATTAACAAAATAGATATAGCAACTTTCCAGTAAATGCTTGGTTTTAATGATTTTAATAACTTTTTGTAAAGTAGTTTTTTCAAGTTATAACTTCACAACGCGTGTTCTACACGCTTACGAGAGGAATTGAAAGTCTATTATGCAAATAAATAAATAAATATAAATATAAATCTGATCGTCAGATAAGGTACGGTTACCCATTAAGCAATGTTTCTGATTACTTCTACGTTTTCTTTCATGTACTTGGAAAATCTCAGGCATAACGATAGCCACTCCTCTTTGCGGCAAATTGTAGGTCCATTATGCTACTTGAGTCACATGTTTATATCAAGCCCTCATTCTTAGTGACATTTTTTTTTTTCTGTCAAAGCGTTGTATATTATATTATATACTTTTTAATAATTCGAAGAACTAGTTTTAGCAGCATACTCGCAATGTGGAAATCATTGATTTGTCTTGGCGTCGAAATCATTATACTCAATTGTTGTGTAAAATCACCTTCTCACTTATGAATTTTTATAGACTTTTCATATTTATGAATAATGCTATATGTGTGAATAGTGTTGTATATATAAATAATACTATATATATGAATAATTTCGTACACATGAATAATGATCTCTGAAATAAATACAAGAATAAAATAACACAACAAGATACAAATTTACGTGGTTCACTAAATTTAGGCTACGTCCACAGAATTATTACAAATCTTTCGCTAAAGGGAGAAAATTTGTTATAAGTATTTATAAACACTCACTCACAGCCCTGATCTTTAATACACCCAAGCGCTCTCTCTTACAATTATTTTTTCACTCACACATTTCGCTAACACTCTTTGAAATCTCATCTTATATATATAAAAAAAACTATACTCTCTTTGAAAGAAGAAATAAAAAGAAAAAAATTATTTAATCAAAGGAAACACTCAAATTACTTCTGAATTTTGGAATGCTTTGATGAAGCTAAAAGGGAAAGTATTTATAGTAAAACTCTCTCCTTCTCCTTTCCATATTGAAAAATATATTCATGCATAAAATTCCACAAATGTAGATGCACAAAATTCTACAAATATGGACAGACAAAAATCCACAAATGTGGTTGTTCATTCTTTTTTACCTCAACAATCTCATATTTGAAGACTTGATTTCTATTATGTCTTCACATACGATGAATGCAGTAGCTCATCTCATAACTTATGTTGTTATCATTATCTTTATCGATAATTATACTTCACCATATGAGTATACTTATTAGAATTAACGAATTCTAAGAATTTCATTCTAACTCATGTCAAAAGAACCTTGCTGATAATTATGGTGTTAACTCCCATGTTTGACTTTTCTGGAAGTCCATCAATTATCGACATTATTCGCCACATACCTTGTATTAATGCCAAATTAATACTCATGTGCAAACTTGTGACTCTTGAATTTGTCACTACTAAACATCCTCTTTCATGACAATTTTAGAAATCAGCGGCATTGCCATGAGGATGTACATCTTCTTATCACAAAGAATCTTTTATGCCTCTACTACAAAAGGTAAGACTTGGAGCATCCAGTTGAACTCGCTCTACCTTTTAGGTAAATTCTTTTTACATGCCCCGCCTGTCCCGCAAACGATATTCTTCTTCTTAAAGTTTTTTATCTTTTTGTCGACCGTCAATGCTGAACTTTCAAATGATATATTACGTCCACCATTACTCAACTATCTTTCTTTAGAAAAGAGTTTGCTCTGAAAAAATCACAGTCTCCTTCCCATACATTATAATTGGCTTCATATGCTCATAGGAAGACAGAAAAGACCAAATGAGTCACAACGTTTTGTCCTCATCATCAGTCTTAACTCCAATAGCCTTCAATTCAAAAATGATACTATTTAGGGTACTTAAATGATCTGATATTATTGTACCTTCACTCATACATAGTGTATTAAATTGCTCATTCAGGTACACAAGATTTGAGATTCCTTTTGCCCCAATACAATTCTCTAAGTTTTTTCCAGAGTTCCTTGGTTGTAGATATTCCAAGCATATTTTCCAGAACATTTTTTGCCAAGCACATTTGTATTGCACTTGCAGCTCTATCGTCTAGATCTTCCTTGTCTTCATCACTAGTTTTGGCTTTTTTTAGATATATCTCTTCCCTTCAAAATATTATGGAGACCATATTAAATTAAAAAACCCTTGACTTGAACTTACCATAAGCAAAGTTGATGTTATCGTCAAATTTATTCAAATCGGCTATGATCGAAGTTGCATAGTTGATTCTTGACCTATCGCTTTGTACTTTCTTACTTAAGAAACCTGTTAAGAAGGTTCCCTGGAGGGTTCAAATACTTCCATTTGAACACAATCTCCGTATAAAAAAGTTCTTTGACTACCACTAAGTCCTAGTGTGCCAAAGAACTAACCACAATCTGTCGTTTTGATACCAGTTGTTAGAAAAAATTAGCTTCCCATTTGTGACTTTTCATATTTGTAAATTGTACTGTATATGTGAATATTGTCGTATATGTAAATAATACCATATATGTGATAGTTCTATACATATAAACGATAATCTCCGAAATAAATATAAGAATAAAGTAACATAAAAAGGCACAAATTTACGTGGTTTACCCATCTTGAACTACGCTCACAAAATTGCTACAGATCTTTCACTATATGAAGAAAATTTGTTACAGGTGTCTACAAACACTCACTCAAAACTCTGATTCTAAACATACCCAAGCACTATCTCTTATAAATATTTTCTCACTTAGACATTTCACTAACACTCTTTAAAATCTCCTCTTATACAAAGAAACTATACTCTCTTTAAAAGGAGAAATAAAAAGAAAAGAAAGGATTTAATCATGGGAAAGACATAAATTACTTTTAATTTTGGAATACTTTAGTGAAGCGAAGGAGGAGAGTATTTATAACAAAACTCCTTAT
Organism: Parasponia andersonii; assembly: GCA_002914805.1. Classification (NCBI taxonomy): domain Eukaryota; kingdom Viridiplantae; phylum Streptophyta; class Magnoliopsida; order Rosales; family Cannabaceae; genus Trema; species Trema andersonii. Next base: position 201,580 of record JXTB01000633.1, on the reverse strand, counting down.
CTCCTTTCCATGTTCAGAAATAAACTCATGGACAAATGTCTACAAATGTAGATGGACAAAAAATCCACAAAGGTGGCTGCCTATTTTTTTTTATCTCAACATCAATCTCTTCATATTATACCGTAGAATACATTATAACCATTCGATAAGTATATTCTTTAATTCATCTCCAATCCAATTTCATACAAATACAATATCTAACACGTAAAATTGCTCGTGTTTATGAACTAGAGAATGCACATCTATTACCAATCTTGCCAAGTTTTCAAGCTATTGACCTAAAAATGAGTAGTGATCATAACCACTGGTGACACACAACTTCTTTTGGAAATATAATTCTTAAAAGCTTTTCTATCTGCTTATCATTATTTTCTTTTAGTGCAATCTTATGGTTTGGTGGACAAGATCAAGCGATGTAAAATATAGTATGAAAATTGAATATGAGTAGCTAAACTGAAACAAAAAAAAGCTAAAATATAAAACTTAGGGTTATCTGTAAAAAAGAAATACCCTAAAATATAGCTTTTCTACAAATTTAATTGTGATTTTTGGTTTGTGCAAAATTATATATTCACGTTTCAAATCTTTGCAAATTTGTATCTTCTGCGTATTAAATTGACTAATTAATTTCTCACTAAGTACAAAATCTAAATTGAGGATATCTTATTTCTGTTAATTAATATAAAAAATTTATTCAAAATAACTTAAAATAATTTGCACAAATTACCCAATTTGTACACAGAAGATACAAATTTACTTAGAATTAAAATGTAGAGTTATAATTCTACACAGGCCGAAAGATATGGTTTAAATTATAGAAAGACTATAATTCAGGGTATTTTTTGCAATTATCTATTGTAAATACCTAGAATTTTTTTCACATAAAATGTTTGGAGAAGCCCAATTTAAAAACCATGATCCCATTAAATGTTGAGGAAATTTGATTTTTATAGAAATTTTTCAAAAAAAAAATGAAAAATCTCAAATTTTGAAATTGTTTGAATAATCCCAAATTTTAATTAGAAAATACAATTTTAAAAAGTATTTAGAAAAATATCACTTTTATATATTGATGAGATATTATTTCAGGTAATTTGATCGGTTTCCTCAAGTAACTAGATTGGTTATTCCAAGTAACCTAACTGATTACCTCGAGTGCCATTGAAAAGTTTCAATTTTAAAGAAAAAATGGTATTTTTCTAAATATCTATTAAAAATATTATTTTTATAAATCAATCCACGATTTTTTTTTTTAAATTCAGCCCATATGAGATTTTTTAACTTTCGGTACTCTGGGTCTCGAATTTTTAAGAAACCGTCGTTTGTTTGATGAAACCCAATTTAATTTAAAACTAGAGTATTTATAAGAAATGAATTGTTCTTTAAGATCTATTTAAAAAATGACCATTTTTCACTCTTATTTAATAAATGAACATTTTATAATTTTATTTCGATGAATAGCCATTTTTTAGTTGATCTATTTTTTTATAAAATAAATCAATTTTTTCAAAAATAAATTAATATATTTTGATATACTAGTAATCTCATTAAATAGATTAATTTCTAATTTTTTTATATTTATTTCCTTTTTAAAAATTTAATTTAAAGTTTAATTTTTTAATTACCTTTAATTTAAAACTATATGTAATTGTATCTTCAGTATTTCATTAAATTTTTTTTTACTATACGAGAGGTAAAAGCTAAAGTAGCATAATTTTCATATTATGAATAAGTTATTTCCTTAAATAACAAAAAATGAATATTGAAAGAAAATTTGTTAAAAAAAAACTACGCGTGAAACAACTTATAATTTGTACATCTTTTGTTGTATTTTTTTTTTCTAACAAATAAGATAGTTATGAGTGATTTGGGATTATCAAGTAATTTTTTACTAATTTCATTTTCTTATAAAAAATAAAAAAAAAATTGACCAAAGTTACCCATCTTTTTTGTTTTAAATAACCTTCTATATTTATATATGTATTAATTATAATAATTTTTTTAATAAATCTACTAATATTATTTTAGCCATTAGATCAAAATCCAATAACTCAAATTAAAGTACTCATCCATAGAGTAAAAATAAAGATCTTAATTGAAATATCACCCATATATATATATATATATATATATATATATATATATATATAATACCCGGTGGATTGAGATCCATAAATATGATATATATATATATATATATATAGCATTTAGCAGGGATACGAAAGTCAATCACAGTAACTTATTACATGGATATATGGCAACGTGTGACTCTCAAAATTTCACTTAGACCTAAGTAGAGTCTCCACTACCTTCCCGTGGAGTATACATCCATACTGGTCTTCCATCCAATTGCTGTGTTGGCCTGGCATTTGCCTCAAATCCCTGAAATGAACAAATCAACATAACACCATTTTTAGTCCTCGAGATAACGCAAAAGTTTGGCTCATGGTAAACACTGGTGATTTTAAATGAGTGCCAAATATCGGTCTGTTTTTTTTTTTTTTTTTTTTTCAGTCAGTAATTATCATGTAAAATTGTAAGAGTCACGTAAATTTTAAGTCATTAACTTACAATATCATCATTCAATATACCGAAACAGAAAAGGTTGATAACATAGACAAAAATGCTGGCTGGGAAAACTGCTTCTTCCACTTAAAACTTTCGAAAAACATTTGCAAAGTTATCTTGGAAAAAACACTTCATCAGATTTTCTCCTTAATAAAATCATTGTAAGTATCATGTTTATATCTCATCGAATGCTTACATCGTGGACGGCGTCCCTTAATGCTTGAACTTGCTCCCTTGAAACTGTTCGGACCTGTTCAAGACCAGCATGTCAATCCATGTAATTAAGGAAAAAAACAATCCAACGAAAAAAATAAGAGAACCATTGTACACATTAGTAAAGAAGATGGTATATTTAATGGAGAACCTTTTTGACTATTGTCCAAATGATGCCCTCTGTACATGGAGGAACTGTGAGTGAACCAATGTATCTGTAGTACTTTCTACTACCAAACTTAATGTCTCCTGGGTTCACAATCCCCAAATCTTTCTCTTCGTGGTCTATTGATTTTATATGCTCAAAAAGCTGCCAGAAGGGTTATAACAACAATTAAGTACACAAAGACTTGATGCATATGGATATGAGATTATGACTACTAAAAGTATAACCACAACTAAGCTTTAATGTGATATAAGAAACTAGGATTATGACCCTTAAATATCATTGTCAATCTCTGGTTTTGCAAAGAAATGATGTCTTTACAGAGTATGATGAAAAAGTTTAATGAGACTTGGCTAAGAGTCAGCATTATTCCTTACGTTACGTTCCATTACATAGTAACTAATAAAACTACATATAACCAAAAAAATTGGACAAGTCAATTTCCAAATCAGTCCTCGTAATTCTTCATAAATGTTTCATCAATAATATCACTGAATTATAATTTGCAAGCCTGTTTCTTCTATTCTAAGTTTTAAAACCATTACCTTACAAATGCTTCATTCTCTAAAGGAGATCATTTTTAGGATGTTCTTATGTAAATGCATTTGTTTTATCGAATCAATTCATATTCAAAGTTTTTACGTGTTTGTTGAAAGTGCTCATGCTGTGCTCGAAGAAAAAGATGAATGGAAATTATCTTAATACCCTCGTAAGGAATGGATCAGGTCGCCCATATTTGTAAACAATTGCAACAACAGCTATCTCTCTACTAGAGCTTAAGTGAATAACGTGAAGCTCCAGATCAAACCTGACAAAACAATTCATAAAAAGAAAAAGAAGAGTATGAACAAACATTACAGTCTTATGATAAAAGAACAAGATCTTCAGTGTATAGTTATTCTGATCATACGAGAAAAAAGGAAAACAAACAAACCTTGATCCATTAAATGTGTGCTCAGAGGGTGAATGCCAATGACACTGTAGCAGGCCATAATCAGTCCCATTAATATTAATTTTTCCGGCATCCCCTTTCCACCTCACCTGAGAAGACACATTACTTCAGTTATTAATAAAGATAAAACTTTCATTGCAACTAGGTGATACTAAATTTTCTCATGCCATTTTTTTTTTCTTTTCTTCTTGAGTGTGTTTTTGCATCTTCGGTGTAGGTAGAAAGTGATGCTAGCGCTACTCATTTTTTCACAACACAAACTTGCACTAAATCACGAGACGACTTTCAACCATACAACTTTAAATAGTATGATGATCCCACTTAACATGCACATCATTTTAACAAGTTTTATTGCAAAAAAGAACGAATGTATCTAGCATTTTTGTATAGGTAAATTCATCAAGCGATGATTCAATAATATTCAACTGAAGTTCTAATTCTTGGTCTTTGTAAGTTGTACCTTATAGTTCAACAGAAGAAATCAGAACTCAGGAAGTATAACAAGTTTAGACACTTGAATTTTAGCTTTTCAAATAAAGATTCTCATTCATTACACATATGAAGCCATAGCTTACCGTAATATCATGTCCCCTGTTCTTGACAGTAGCTGGAGCTGGTTTGTAATCTCTTCTCAATTTCCCTAGATTGGGAAAAACCTGTACCCTTTGATCAAGAAGATCAATTGGAGACTGCAGTTTTCCCTTGTCACAAACTTGCCAATGTGGATCAATCTGGCCCCATTTCTTTGGTCCTTTACCAGTTCCTTCAACATAAGTAAATGGGCTCTCATCATCTGTTATACCACACTCATCCACAGTTAGATTTTCCATGGACAAGTAGAAGCACCCTTCTTCCCATACTATGAGTTTTTTTCAGAAATCAAATTAATCTCTTGAAATAAATATATTTTATTGAATGAAGGCGAAAAGCCAGAAGAGTTTTCTTAATCAGTTCAAACTAAACATGGTACTTTCTAAGTAGTACTACTATTCAGTAAGCACAAGTTCAGACACAAGTAAAATGCAAAGATATTATATTGGTTAAATAGTCAAAATGAAGATATGATTCTTGTGAAAGAAAATGAAGTAAAACATCAAGCATGGAGAATCTATACTTTTTCAGGCATAAAGAAAAGATGGTTGGTCAATCTAGGAACAAAAGTGAAAAAGGCAACAAAGAGGAAACCAATTCACATATTAAAACACACACCAAAAAAAAAAGAAAAAAGAGACTGATTCCCCACCTTAAAGGAAATACAAAACAGTTGACTTAAAACCATACTACAATTTACAACTGAGAAAGCAAAGAAGCTAATACTTTCTTTAGTCTCACTCAAGCATTGAAAAGAAAAAAGAAAAAAACCGAAAAAGAGCCCAAATAGGACGAGAATGATCAATCTGCTAGACATGTGATAATGCCACCTAAACCATGTTATGAATAAGCAAAAAGGTTATTTGATTCTTTTAAGCCTAAAACCTGTTTTAAGTATGAAATGGGTTGTCAGAACTTGGATTATCCAGTCTACGCGCATATCAATGAGATCAATAGGGAAAGACAAGTCATCGGTCACAGAAGGCTAATGCCCCATTTGGTGGCCCTGACTATAGAGAGGAACCGCATGGAGCACGTGAGAGGAGAGAACTGGACGAAAGAGTCCAACTTTCTAATTTAATCTCACACTTTCTAATTTAAGCGTGACGCGGAGGGGACAAAATTGTACTCCCCTGATCTTTGGTTTAAGTAAGCCCTTGGCTCTTTTTTTTTTTTTTTTTTTCTTTTGCTTCCATTTTTTTTTCCGGTACTCTTTTCTTAAAAATAAAAAATTTTATTTTGAATTCAACAATATTTTACCCTTAATTTTATTTTTAAAAATTAAGTATAATATTTTATTTAGATAAAAATCTTATTTTTATTTGTTATATTATGTAAAAACATATTTATTTATCTTATTGAAATATTATATTGCACTTATAAATTAAAAATTATTTTGTTACCTAAATAGACTTTTAGTCTTTGTACCAACTCAATAATTTAATCCAAACTAACAATTTAATCTAATCTAATCCTGCTTACCAAATGAACCAAATAATTAAAAAAGATTATGGACATAAATAAGGAGCCAATAAAACGGAAAAATAAAAATTGCTAAAAGGCACCACTAAAAAGAAATATGTTTCATGTGTAAATTTAGATATGGGGGTCCATGTGCCACATTTAGGAATGAAAACAGTGGATAAGTTATCCAGTATTTCCAATACTCTAACCAGAAAATAATGGATTTAAGATTAACGCAATAGATAATTAACAATGAAATCTTTACATCTTAACTCTTATGATTGAATCAATTTAGCAATCTCATGGATGTGATTTACACATAAAACGCATTATCNCAGAAAACTCAATCGAAAAACAGAAACAAACCCAACAAAAATTGGAGGAAGAACTGCAATGCTACAAACTTTGTTCATGATCATCAGGAGGGCAAGAATGAATAGTGAACATAAATAAATAAAGGGCAGGAATTGAAAAAAAAAAAAAACAAATAAAGAAAGAAAAAGAAGAAGATAAACTCACCAACTTCAGACTCAACAGCTCTGCAAATGGTGAAATGGAATTGAATGGTGAAGAGAATGAGAAAAGCTGTAAAGGGAAAGATGAAGTTGGTGAAGATAAAGAATCCCATTTTTGAAGCGTTTTTGGAACTTTGAAATGGAGAAGCCACATTGTTGCGCAAAGTATTTATAGAGAGAGAGAGAGAGAGAGAGAGAGAGAGAGAGAGAGTTTCCTAAAGCTGCAGAGGACTGGTCATTGTTAGGCCCACGCGCGATAATGGAGCGATTGAGTTTCGTAGTGTGTAACGGTACTCAAGACCCATTATCATGTTTTTTAAGGTTTGACTGTTTGACTCTTTGGGCTTTTGTCACCAAATCTCTGTCCTTTGTGTTGTTGACTACAGTACCCTTCTTTCTCCTACTACCATCACGCCACGCAATACGCTCTTTCACATGACACTACTCGTCTGTATTTCATTTATTAATCGTAACTGTGAGAATTTTAATTATTTATTAATGGTCTTACTAATTAAATTAAGTAACCATGATAATTTAATATTCTAGCTAATAATGATCCTAAGAAAAATGCTAAAAAACACTTGTGATGATAGCATATTGTATTCATGTTTGAAGGTTTCGTGTTAGGCACAAGCCTAACATGAGAGATTTCTCAAATAATAGGTTTTAGAATTTATTTGAGACTTGAGAGTTGAGACTGTCAAGCTCTAGTTAAACAACAAGAATTTGTCTCCACAATATATGAAGTTGTTGACATCTCTTTGCTTTAACGGAGCTGCGGTTTGAGAAAAAAAAATAATAAATAAATAGTCTTAGTCGTAATTCCACCTTAAAATAACCCGACAATGACTGATTTTATATATTTTCTGAGAAAACAAAATAAGTAATATTACGGACGCTAATATGTTATACTATGTGACATTCATTTTAATTGTATTTTTTAAAAAAGTGATACCATATTATTTAAAATTATATGATTAAAAATAATGTTATATCATTAGTATAAGTTTTTTGTGTCTCAATCTTTACCCATATTAAATGTACTCTATTTTATATTTTTTTTTACTATTTAGTCTCTTTGCTTGACATTGGATACCACTATATCTATTGACTTGTTATATTATTAAAATGTGGATCGAATAGTAGAATTTACATCTGTAAATGAAAGTATATTTAATAATTTTCGTATTTATTTTGATAGTTTTGACACATGTGTGATCTGGCAGACCAACCTAATTATAATGGAGTCCTATCACTAGGCAAAGGAGAAATTGAGGGTTTATTTATCCTACCTTGTAATCCTCAAGGCTGTGTTAAAAATTTCTCCAATATGAGCATGAAAATGAGCAATATTTCATAGAAAAAGAATATATAACACATTAATTTGTAAAAACTTTCTTCTTCTTTTCATCGTATTTATGTTTTCCTTTTAAAAAATAAAGGAATTATAACAATTTAGCATCAATAAAAAAACAAATATTATCCATTAGACTGAGAGACAATGATCACCACATAAAATCTCATATGGAAAAGCAACAATGGGAAGAAAAATTAAATTACCATGAGAGAAATGTTTTATAACATGGTGGATCGACCATAATCAATTCTTTTTTTCCCCGAAAAATTGACTAGTTAACCCACTTCTAGAGGAATGATTTTCAAAACAACAAATCTAGATCCCATTTAAAGATAAATAAAGAGAGAAGACAACGAATACCTCACTTAAATATTACAAAACTATATCGAAAATGCCTTTCAACAGGTAAAAAGTACTTGGAAAAAAAATTGAGAGAGAGAATAAAAAAAGTGGGGAAAAAAAACCTAATAAAGAAAGGACAAAAATATAAAAGTAATAGATACCTCAGTTTGTAATTTAAGAGTAGTGGATATTTAGCTGCATATAATTTTTTTTTTAAAAAAATCATTTACTTAAACCAATTTAAGAACTTGGTCATCGATCCAATTTTCTTAATCGATAATAAATTGGGCAAAGTTTTTTTCTTAAAAAAAGTATAGTTTTATGCTTCTGCTAAAAAGAGAATAATTTATTTGTTTGTTTCTTTTTTTTCTTTTTAATAATTTAGGACTTTTTAATATACGCAGGTTGTTTATTTAGGAATTATGTTTGCACTCCAAACTAAAATTAAGATACCCATAATGATAGCAAAAAGACTCAATTAGACATGTAAGCATAAGTAACAATAAAAAAATACATTTAATAACTTAAGAACATTCGATACCCCATCGTGCGGCACTCTAATTGCTAAGTACTCTCATCTACATATAGTAATTAAATAAATGAATCATTTCTTTTCTCCTTTTCTTCTTCAGTGATTGTTCAATGGTGAATCTTGAAAATATCACACCTATAATGTTACAAATGTGGCTGATTATGTGGAAAGTATTCTCAAAGATTGCTGAGAAATTCATCCTTTGTTGACTAGTTTAGTTTATAAATTCAAACTTGAGTAGGACCCTGGACTGGAGGAAGGGGGGAGAAAGGTTCTGGGAAATTAACACTGATTTGATTCATTTGAATAAAAAATGTAGCCAAAGTTTAGGGGCATGGGGTGTCTCAAAGGGTGATATTGTCATTTTATTTTATTTTATTTTTTTTTTGGTTGATAGAAGTCACTGTTACAATGTTAGTATTAGATGGAGAAAGTGGTGAGGGTGGGGTTTGAACCCACACTTCTTACTCCTCTAAGCGGAGTCTTTGGCCACACGACTCCAAGTCTCATGGTGTCATTTTAATTAATAGATTTAGTAAATTGTTTTCTTTTTATTGTTTCTATTTGTTAAAAGGGTGCCTAAAGACATGCTTAGGTGCAAATATAGTCCTTTTTTAGGTGAAATTCCTACTTTCACCATCATACACAAATGACATAAAAATTAATTTATAATTTTAATAGATTTTAATTGGATTGTAAATCAGTTGGTTCAATTTTTTACCAACAAAATTTTTCTCAATCTTAGTTCGAAATTGATTGTTATAATTTGCAAAACTGACCAAAACTAAAGATTCAGTTGTGATCGTTTTCATGTTACTTTCTAATGGATTTTATACGTATGTAATTAATATATATATATATATATATGGGCACTAATTTAATAGGTATTTTTTTTATTAGGTATTATTTTGCCCAATTAAAATTTATTATGTACGTCTTTTTTGATAAAAAAATAAAAATAATAATAATACTAATGATGCATGTCTTTTTATATAAATCATTATAACTGTTGAAACATCGTTAAATGATAATCCAACAACTAAAAATAATACTCATACATAGGTGAAAAAATACATATTACATGATATCAAAATTTTGGGATATCAAAATTTTGTTAAAAAAAAATAATGTTATATTATTACTACATAACTTTAAATAATATAATTTTACTTAAAAAAAAAAGTGAATAAATATCACTTCAAGTCATATAAATTTTTGGTGTAAAATATTAGCCTTGGTATTATTATTTTTTTCATTACAACCAAAATGTACCATCGTCTATTTGCTTAGATACAACCAAAATGTACCTACAAATACGTATACCTGGCCTTCAAATATTTTATTACTAGGTACTATAATAAAGCCACAATATTATTTCAAAATAATAATAATAATAAAGCCACACTATATCCGACACCATTAACTTTTTAAAGACAAAAAATAATGAAGCTATGGGTGGATATCTCCTTTACTAAATGACATATAAATGCAACTATAGGTTTATAAGAAAAAGGGAAAACATCGTGATTTTAGCTTTATATCACTTGTTATAGAAGTGAAACAAATAATGATAATATAAACTTATTTCTAAAATTTTCACATTGCACCATTAAATATAATCTGAAATAGAAACATTTAAATGTTTAGAACAATGAAGACGTAATTGTTGCATATGATATTTTTTCTTTTTAATTGTAAGAGAAAAAAGTAACAATTACTTTAATTTTCAAACTATTGGTCTTCTATAGTTTTATAGTATTTATATTTTCCTTTTTTTTGTTAGTAAAGTTAAATTGGAACACGCTTCCGTTTAGAAGCAATTTAATGTCGAAATTATAAGGGAGCATAATTCAGAGCCTTTGCCATGACAAGCTCGACCTCACCTTGCTTCTCAGGGAAACTTCACCATCTCAATTCCCAAATTTTACCTTGCTACCATTTTAATTTTTTTTAATAATTCTGATGATCAAATATTAGTCACAGCTTATTGTAAAGTAACATTGTTATAAATGTCTTAAAACGTGGCAGGGCAACTTTTCATGGTTTTTTTTTTTTAATCTTCTTTTTTCTAACCATGAATTTGTGCATAAATAATGCACTCTTTTCTTTTGAATATGCTACAATTGAATTAAGGGGCTGGTATCTTTGGCAGAGTGCTTGTTGAGAAATTGAATATGAATTATGAATAGCCTTAGGCTTTGTTTGGAACTTGGATTTTTGGAAAGAAAGAGAACAAATTTTAGAAGATTCTATTTTCTCTTATTTGGATTGAAACAAAAAATAATAAAAAATTCAAAAAAATTAGAATTTGATTTTATGTCAATTTTTAGTATATAAAACTTTGACACATTAACCAGTATAACCAAAAATTTCAAAATAAAGTTTTATCTTTTAGAAAAAGTATTTTCCTCTTTCTTTTTCTATAATTGTTTCCTTGCAATTTTTTCTCCAATATCCAGGTTCCAAACAGATCCTTAAAGATGAATTGTTAATCTCATCTAAAGCTCAAAGCTTGACACCACGATTGATTGGAAGACTGGAATTGTTGTCATGGAACCTAATAACCCTAATGTGTATGTTCTTGGATGCAGATTGACATGCCCATAATCCTAATGTTTATTGTTATTATTAACACACTTTCTGCTCGTCCTTTCAACTATTCTCTTTGGCTTTGTTTGATATGCAGAATATGTTAGAACATGATTAGATTGTTTTAAAGAATTGGATTGGATTAGATAAGATAAAATAAAATAGGATTATAGTCCAATCTTATTCTATATTTGGCGTGCTACTTTTTTTTAAGATAAGATTAGCACACGTATTTCATAGTTTTAACTAAATAATAATTTTCAGATTTGATTATTATTTAGAAAAATATCACTTTTTATTAAATAGCAAGATATTTGAGATAACATGTCAAAATACTTGAGATAACTTGATTGGTTACCAAAAGTAACCCAACTAATTACCTTAAGTATCACTGAAAAATATAAATTTAGAAAAAAAATTGTAATTTTTTAAATATTTATTAAAAGTGATAATTTTTTAAAAGTGATATTTTTCTAAATCAATTCAGGATTTTTTCAAAAAATGAACCTATGGACCTAGATTTCTATAAGAAGCCTAAATTATCTCCCATCATCAATTTTTTTAAAAATTATCTTTGATAGATAATTTCATTCTTTAAAAATTTTGAAAAAAAATTGTATTTTTTTAAATATTTATTAAAAGTGATAAATTTTTAAAAATGATATTTTTCTAAATCAATCCAGGATTTTTTTTCAAAAAGTGAACCAATGGACTTAGATTTCTGTAAGAAGACCAAATCATCTACCATTATCGATTTTTTTTTTTAAATTGTCTTTGATAGATAATTTCATTCTTTAATTTTCTCCTGAATAAACTCTTAAAACTTCTATGTACTTCTTTTCTTTTCTTTTTCCCTTTTTTTTTTAACTCTGAGTGTATAGATGGAAATTCTTCATTAGTAGGGAAAATCACATAGACAACCCAGAGACTAAAGAAAAAGACAGGAAAATTAATAAAAGTATCGACATTAGTAACCTTATTATTATTACTATTATTATTTTTAATCAAAACCATTCCTTGTTTGCTTGAAAACAAGTAATTTGACAATTGAATTTGGAATTGCGATCATTGGTAGAAGTTGTGTATGTAGATGACTTCATATAGACGAATGAATCATCATATGGTGCAACAGAAGGTGGTGTGTGCGACAATCAAAATTTTTACACATAAATAGAATCTTAGGATTAATATAGCTTTGTTGTTTTAATGCACAAAATTAAAAAAAAAAAAACTACTTTTACAGAAAATAAAGAATACTTTAACCTTTCTTTTGAAAATTTTCTTTTGATGTAGTGGTTGATACTCTACCACAATTTTGAGACCACTATTTTTCTCACCAAGCCTTCACACAAAAGAACATGATGGTGGGTTCTTAATAATCAAAACATTGTTGTTTCCCATACACTAGAATTCTTGCTATTGGTCTTATCACATGAGATAGCAAAAAGATGGTTGAGAGAGAGAGAGAGAGAGAAGAACCACTCGTTGATACTTGAGAAATAATGAGAGAAGATTCTCAAACTCCTAGTACAGCCTCAAACTTAAAAAAATAATTGGCCTAGATCACATTGTTTTTAATGTGTAGAAAAAAAAAATTAGGTTTGCTAATTTTTGCAAACTTTTATATGTATAAAATTATTTTTCAATTTGATAAATTAGTAAATTAATATAACATTAATGTCATATCAGTTTAAATAAGAAAAATAATTTTAATCCTATTAAAGATATTGTCAAAACAGGTGAGAGAGAAGAGAGAAGAATTTCTTTACTCTTGAATATGTAAAATAATTTCTAATTAAATTTTAAACAATTTAAAACTATATAAAAGTTAACATATTTCACTCAAATAGGAAAATAAAATTCCTTCCTCCTAGGATAGGGTGTACATGTATATGAAATTTATTTTTAATGTATATAAGAGTTTCCTATTAAAGTGAAATACCTTTTCTTCCTTTTTGGATTATCTATTTAATTAAATACTTAATTCTACATACTTTTAATTTGGAAAAAATTAACCTTTAAAAATAGGAATACTTACATGTTAAAGGGAAAGAAAATTCCCTAATTTACTCTTCATCAAATTAATGGGTATACAACTTGTCAAAGACAAGCTAATATATTAAAAATAATTTCCCTTTTTTATTTTATCCAAATATACAAATAATCAAATTATACAATAATGAAATTAATTTATTTGGTAAATCATATTCCCCAAATAGAAATAACAAAAATAATCATATTATTTTTCTCATCTTTATGCATGTAATACAGAGAAAATATCTATATGTTATACACTAATATAATGAGTATTTGTTGCTTATTAATAATCATATTATTTATAAGGAACAATAAATTAAATAGATAACAATAGTAACAATTATTATTTATTATAATATGAAACATGAAATAATTAAACGTAGAAACTTTAGTGCGACATAATTAATTAGAATTCAATAATTCTAAATTAAATATTAATAAAAAAAATTGACAATATAATATGTTCAATACAATATTAATAGAGGTGGTTCGGAGACCTATAGATTTGTAATTTCAAGCTCCAATAAATTTGACAATTCATTAAACTCTTTAATTAAATTATAGAATTTATCAGTTCTAGTGTTACTTCACTAAAAAACTAAAATTGCACTCTTAAAAGTTACAATATAAATTACTCAAAATAATCATAAAGTTTATCCATTGATTTAATCATTACATACAGAACAATCATCCATAAATAATTCATAAATAGAGTTAGGTTTGTAATCCGTTATCCTCTCTATTTATTCTTTATTCTTAAGTTCCTATAATTTTCTATGGAAGAACAGATTTATGATCATATCATGAATTAGGCGCCCTATTGTTCAAGTACCAAATTGTTACTTAAGAGAATTATTTTTCTAATTTCTATTGGAAAGGAATGAAGTCCTTAATATAAATTCATATTCCCAATTATCTATATTATCAAGTCTTCAACATGGAAAGATTTGGTCTAGTATAAATACATATATTACCGACTACAACAAGAGATATAAAAATATAAATATGAGCCTATTAATTATTCAGGATTAAGATCGTTCTATATGTGATTATTGATTGATGAATTTAAATATTCTGTTCTATAAAGAATATTATTAGATATTTAAATTTATCTAGTTCAGTCCTATATAATCTCATTATATAAAGTACCTCTATTTAATATCACTACATAACCCAGATAAGATTGTTCTATTCTCAGTGGTAATAGATCGTACTAATAATTTTTTATAATTAAAGCTCTCACCTTTACTAATTAATTACAAACTAGTTTAGATTATATCCTTTTGACTCAATCATCTTGTATGGACAACTTTTATATATACTAAGTTTAAGGTTATATTTATAATCAAGAAATTTTAATGATATTTTATATATATATATATATTATTATACATAATACATGCAAGCAAATAGAATAAAATCAACCATATTTATTTGATAGAAAATTATTGTTTACATCTTGCTCTTAGAGTAAAAACACTAAAAATCTCCGACTTTTCCTAAAGCAAACAAGATATATCTCTTAATCCTATCTCTTCTATGTGACTCTCAAAAGTCTTGGTAGATAACGTCTTGGTGAATAGGTCAACAAGATTACTTTCTGATACTATCTTCATAACTGATACCTCTTACTTCTTTAATCGCGTAATACTTGTGATGTGTATGCTTGCATCTTTTATGGCTTTTTAGTTCTTTTGAATTTGTCACTGTACCATTATTATTATGGAATAATGTGAGTAGTTTATCCATATTTGGAACTACTTCCAAATCACTCCAGAATTTACAGAGCCAAACAGCTTCATATCCAGCTTCCATAGTTGAATCAACAATACAATCTTATTTTATGCTTCTCTAAACTATAGCTCTACTACGAAGAGTAAAAACTGACCCAGATATAGATTTTTTACTGTCTATATTAGAATGAAATCAGAATCAATATATGTAATAGGAATTAAATCCCTATTGAAGTATACTAGCATATCATTTCTCATTCTTCAAAGCTACTTAAGAATGTGTTCCATAGTTATCTAGTGATCTAATCTTGAGTTAGACTGAAACTGACTGACTATTCCTACTGAGTAGCAGATGTTAGGCCTAATGCATAGTATTGCATACATAAGGCTTCTAACTACAGATACGTAAGAAATCTGTCCCATATCTTCATCATCTTGAGGTATCTTAGGACACTACTCCTTAGAAATATGAACTCCATATTGAGAAGGCAATTTTTCTCACCTAGTGTTTTGCATCGCAAATTTAACAAGCACTTTGTCAATGTACGATACTTGAGATAGAGTTAATAGTTTCTTCTAGCGATCACGTATAAGTTGGATCCTAAGAATATAACTTGCCTCTCCCAAATCTTTCATTTAGAATTGGTTAGCTAGACATTTCTTAATATTTGTTAACATTTCTACATTATTTCCAATTAGGAGAATGTCATCAACATAGAGAACTAGGAAAACCACTCTTTGATCTTTAATGTACTTGTGAACACAAGGATCATCAGGATTCTGATCAAAGCCATAAGATTTTATAACTTCATCAAACCTTATGTTCCTAGATCTTAAAGCTCGTTTAAGTCCATAAATAGACTATTGTAGCTTGCAAACCTTTTGCTCTTGACAATTGGCAACAAAACTTTCTAGTTAAACCACATAAATGGTTTCGTCAAGATAACCATTAAGAAAAGTTGTCTTGAATTTCATCTATCATATTTCATAATTGAAATGTGTGGCTATGGATAAAAGAACATAAATGGACTTCATCATGGCTACTGGTAAAAATTGTCTCTTTGTAGTTGACTCCTTCTTTTTGGGTGTAATACTTTGCCACTGGCCTGGCTTTAAAAGTCTCTACTTTGTTGTCTACTCCTCTTTTTTATTTGTAGATCCACTTATAACCAATGGGTCTTACATTCCCAGGAAGGTCTAGAAGTTCTCAGACTAAGTTAGAATACATTGATTCTATCTTAAGGTTCATAGTTTCTTGCCATTTTTCTTTATTAGGAACAACTATTATCATCTTGTATGTCAATAGATCATCTTTGTCATCATGATAACTATTTAAGCTTCTTCAATTTCTCTATAGTGAACTAGTGGTCTTATTTCCCTCCCACTCTGTCATAGTGGCAAAGTGTCCTCACTTAGAGAGATAATTTCTTTTTCTTATTTGATAACAATTGTCAGCTGTAATCTGATCTCATCAGAAAGTAACTCTTTAATGATAACTTTGCTACAAGTTTTATAGTCCGTCATATAGTTACTTTCAAGAAAAGTAACATTTATTGATACAAATACTTTCTTATCTTGAGGAGTATAAAATAGACCTCCTCTTGTTCCTTAGAATAATCCACAAACATGTATACTTTTGTGCGAGGTTCCAGTTTTTCCTTTTAACACATGTGCTAAATACCCCCATGTACATATGTATCACAAACTAGATTTTCGATCATTCTATAACTCTGGAAGTATTTTTGATTTTGATTTAGAAGGTACCATATTCATAATGTATACAATAATTTCTAATGCATATCCACACAATGAGTTTGGTAATATAAAATAACTAAGCATGAATCTAACCATGTCTAGTAATATTCGATTTCTCCTTTTTGCAACAACATTTTATTGTGGTGTACCTGGTACTATTAGTTCAGATATAATTTCATATTCAACAAGGTGAATATTGAATTTATCATTAAGATATTCACCTCCTTGATCTAATTAAAGAGATTTTATTGACTTACCTAATTATTTTTCAGCTTCTACTTGGAACTCTTTAAACTTTTCAAAAGTTTTAGATTTCCTATACTTTAGGTGAACATAACCATATGTTAAATAGTCGTCAATAAATATGACAAAATATTTGTAAGTCTTTTTTGCTTGTATATTCAATGGACTGCAAACATTGGAATGTATGAATTGAAGAGATTTAGTGGCTCTTTGATCTTTTGCAGAAAACGATTCTTTAGTCATTTTACCTTAAAGACAGGATTCACAAACTAATAGAATACCAATAATTAGCTCTCTCAAAGGACCATTCTTTACCAGTCTACTAATTTTGTCAAGGTTAATATGACTTAGTCTAAGATGCTAAAGATGTGTGTTATTATCATAAGAAATATTTTGTTTCTTAACTTTGAGTTTTTCAACTCTAAACATATCAATATTCAACAATGAATTAACAGTAGACCTTAACATATAAAGCCCATCATTTAAAAATCCTAAACAAAAATTTAAGCCATTTTTAGAAATAATAATGGAATTATTATCAAGTAAAACAAAGAAATATTATTCATACAATCTGGAAATAGATATCAAATTCCTCTTAAAAATATAAATAAAATAAACACTGTTCAAAATAAGAAATTTATTATTATTAAAATTTAAACAGATTTCTCCTACTGTTAACGCTGAGACCAAAGCTCCATTACCCACTCTCATAGTAAATTTTCTATCAGAAAGTTACCGTGAAGAACTAAACATCTATAAAGAAGTACAAATATGGTTAGTCACTCCTAAATCTACTATCTAGGGTGATTAATCTTTTTCAATTAAACAAGATTCGATAAAAAGTAAATCTTATTTACTTTTCTTCTTATTTTCTTCAAGCGCCTTAAGATACTTTGTACAATTTCTCTTCCAATATCTATCTACACTACAGTGGAAATACTTCCTTTTGGGATTTTTTCTTTAGAGCTCTTGTTCTTATTATTATTATTGTTATTCTTTTTCTTCTTTTCACCATTATTGTTCTTACCTTTTCCTTTTGGTTGTCTTTTCCTCTTTTTATCCTTATTTAAAGAGGGTTCAACTTCAACAATATTCCCTTCTACAGCTTTTATCTCTGGCTCCTTTTTATTTTTATATAGACTCAAAAGTTTGGAGCTCATTAAGGAGCTTAGTTAAGTTATAAGAGAGCTTATTCATAACATAATTACTCTCAAATTGAAAAAAATTATTGAAAAGGGTTTCAAGAATCATGCCCACCTATGTCATCTCATCAATGGTCGCACCATGGAGTTCAACTTCATTATTATGCCTAATTATCTTGTGAATATGCTCACAAATGAACGACCTAAATTTCATTTAATATTCATAATGGCCTTCATAGCCTCATGACGAGAATGGTTGGAAGGGCGCCAAAACATCTATTATAGAGACTCTATTATCTCAAACGCAGTCTCTATTGGTTCGTGCTTAGTTCTAAGTACTTCAGACATTCCTACTAGCAAGTAGCAGTGGACTTTGGAGTTGGCATTAATTCATTTGTCATATATCTCTCAAACAGCTCGAATGACATCTGCAGTAGGTTGTTCAGGACGTTCTTCAGTTAAGACAAATTTTTAGTTCTCACAGACAAGGATTATATTCATGTTACTCTGTCACTTATTAAAGTTCTCTCTAATTAATTTTTTAATTGCAAGTAATGCGATAATGGGATTCGACATGATTGTTGAAAATAAATAATTGACTTTAAATATTTGCTAAAATATCATCAAACATAAATTCGATATAATAAACATAATGCATGATGTATATATAAACATAAATAAAAATACTAATACCATGATTAAATAATCGACAAAAAAATGTGTCTCCGTATGATAAGTTATATTTTTACTAATTGAACTGAGACTTTCTCAATTAATAAATGTCAATCAAAATATCTCATATTTTCCACATTTATAATTACTATTTTAATTTATCAAGATATAATTAACACATTTAATTATATCCTTATAAGTTTGACCATATCATTTTAGATTCCATGGACTTAACTCAAAAATTACCGCTATAAGGTAGGTCAATGTTGAAATACATCTTGAAATCCTATCTTAAAGAAGTCAACCTTATTATTGATTTAAAATGGATATCCCCCGTAGGAAAGACAAAATCTAAGCATTACGAGGTGCCTCTTAAATCTTACGATGTTGTACTAACAATAAAGGCCAAAGGTTATATTGTCATATTACCCAACCCCACTCATCAATTGAAATATATATACATATATATATAGTTATTATTAAATCTAATAACTTCGATTTATTAAATCCTAGAGAAATCTAAACAGTTTGATTTCTAGGATATTATAGAATCAAATCCTATTTAATAAATTATTGGATTTTTTAAAATCTTAATTAATTATTAATAACTACGCTAGCTTATATAAATTATTTTATAAAAATAGTATAGTTAAAAAATGTGATATTACTAACTTTTAATGAATTTAAAACTAATTCACATTATGTATTCAAGATTATACCAATTCCAAAAGAAGCTAATCTTAAATAAAATTAATCTAATTAATTTATAATTATGCATAATAAAAAATTTTATTCTATAAAAATAATTTTATGAATAAAGATGTATGCACGTGTATGCATGATGTCAAAATATTGAGTAGGTTTTTTTTTTTCTATTCTAGATGACATGTTATATGCATGATTATAACATATAATTATCAACTATAAAAAAATATTGAGATCTAGGCCGAGTTGCATTAGATATTACATAACGAGAAAAATATATATACTACCAATTAAGAAAAACTTAGAACTAAACTATAATAGATCTAGCCTTTGAAAGCTTCTTCATTTGGTGAGGTTGGTCACCTCGTGGTAGGAACCTTGTTGTGGTAGAGTTGGCACACAGGTTATAGGCCCAAGTAGTGATTCTAGTTTTCTTGGTTCTCCTCCTTAGATCTCCGCCAAAAGGTCATTTACATTGTAAACCATATACCCTTACTAGAAGGATTTACATTGATTTTGATATAATCAATAAACTAAATAAATAAAGTTCTAATGCAACTATTTAATTAAGGACCTATTTCTCTTAAAACTATATTATCTATCTCATGTAACAAAAAGTATCACACATTAATATGCAATAAAATGCCTACTCGCATGACATGTAGAACCTAATTACAATAATCACGTTTATTTAAATCTTAAAGTCCTTATAAAATAACCATGGCTTTGGTACCATTTGAAGAAACCATCATATATTGTAGCGGAAGATTTACATACAAATAGAATCTTAGGACCAATTTGGCTTTGTTTTTTTAATAAATAAAATAAAATAAATTATTTTTATAGAAAAGAAAGAATACTCTAACTTTTCTTTTAAGAATTTTCTTTTGATGAAGTAGTTGATACTCTACCATAGCTTTGAGTCCACGATTTTTCTTACCAACACTCTACACAAAAGAAAAGAGGGTGGGCTCTTAATAATCACAATATTGTTATTTCTCACACACTCTAGAAGTCTTACTATTAGCCTCAATAGATGAGATAGCAAGAAGATGATTAAGAGAGGGGAAAGAATCACTCGTTGAAACTTAAGAAAAAATAAGAGAAGTTTCTCAAACTCCTAGTATGGGCTCAGACTTAAAAAATAATTAGTCTCTCACGTTGTTTTTAACGTGTAGAAAAAAATAAGTTTTTTTAATTTTCTCAAACTTTTATATATATAAAACTTTTTTCCAATTTGATAAATTAATAAATTGATATAATATTAATGCCATATCAGCTTAAATAGGAAAAACAATTTTAATCCTATTAAAGATATTATCAAAATACGTACAGATGAGAAAGAAGAATTTCTCAAGTTTCTAATTAAATTTTAAACAATTTAAAACCATGTAAAAGACAACACATTTCACTTAAATAGGAAAATAAAATCCCTTCCTTCTAGGATAGGGTTTACATATATATAATATGTATTTTTATTGTGTATTAGAGTTTTTTATTAAAGTGAAATACCTTTCCTTCCTCTTTGGATTTATCTATTTAATTATATATGTAATTCAATATATTTTTAATTTGGAAAAAATTAACCTTTAAAAATAGGATACTCACACGTTAAAGGAAAAGAAAATTCCTAAATTTTCTCTTCATCATATTAACATGTATACTACTTGTCCAAGACAAGCTAATATATTAAAAAGGATTTTCTATTTTAATTTTATCCAAATATGCAAATAATCAAATGATAAAATAAGAGAATCAATTTATTTGGTAAATCATAATTCCCAAAATAGAAATAATAAAAATAATCATATTATTTTTCTCATCTTTATGTGTGTAACACAAAGAAAATATCTATGTTATACGCTAATACAATTAGTATTTGTTACTTATTACTAATCATATTATTTATAAGGAACAACAAATTAAATGGATAATAATAATAACAATCATTATTTATCATAATGTGACACATAAAATAATTAAACGTGGAACATTAACTTTAGTGTGACATAATTAATTAGAATTCAATAATTCTAAATTAAATATTAATCCAAGAAAGTGACTATATTACGTATTCAGTACAGTGTTAATAGAGGTGGTTTGGAAATCTATGGACTAGTAATTTCAAGCTCCAATAAATTTGATAATTAATTAAACTATCAAATTTATTAGTCCAGTGTTACTCTACTAAAAAATTAGAATTGCACTCTTGAAAGTTACAGTACAAATTACTCAAAGCAATCATAAAGTTTGTCTATTGATTTAATTATTACATACAGATCAATCCTCCGTAAATGATTCATTAATAGAGTTAGGTCCTTAATCCGTTATCCTCTATAATTATTTCTTTATTCTTGAGTTCTCATTATTTTCTAATGAACAACAGATTCATGATCAAACCATGAATCGAGCGCTTTATCGTTTAAGTACTAAATCGTTACTCAAGGGAATCATTTTTCTAACTTCCGTTAGGAAGGAATAAATTCTATATTGTAAATTAATATTCCAGTTATCTATATTATTAAATCTCTAACATACATGGATTTGGTCCTGTATAACTACAGACGTTATCGAATATATCAAGAAACATAAAAATATAACCAAGAGTCGATTAAGATCATTTTATATATGAACATCGGTTGATAAATTTGAATATTCTATTATATAATGGATATTATCAAATATTCAAATTTATCTGATCCAACCCTATATAATCTCATTATATAAAGTACTTCCATTTAATGTCGCTACATAAACAACCCGGATAAGACTGTTCCATTCTCATTAGTAATGGACCGTACTTGTACTTTTTTGTTATTAAAGATCCAAACTTTAATAATTAATGACAGACTTGTTTAGATTATATCCCTTAAATTTCATCCTTTTGTATGTACAAATTTTATATATTCTAAGTTTAAGGTTATATTTATAATGAAGGAATTTTCACGATATATATATTATCATAAATAATATATGCAAGCAAATAGAATAAAATCAATTATATTTATTTAATAGCAAATTATTGTTTATATCTTACTCTCGGGGAAAAAACACTAACAATAGATTAAATTGTAAATAAGATACTAGAGAATGTATGACATAGATTTATTAGATGTAAATGACATCATATAAATGTATTATTTCTCATGGCATTTCGTAGATATATAGTCTAGCTACATCTATTATCCACACCTAAATTATTAGATATATATATATATATATATAGCCATAAGATAGAGTGGAAAAGCACTACAAATTTTTTTCTAGATAAAATAATATATATATATATTAATAATAAATACATCTTATTTAATATTTTTTATTGTATAATAAATTTTAATTGAGTAAAATAATATCTATAAATAATTTAAAGAAAAAATAAAAAAAGCTAATATATACGCAGATACATGTAAGAAGTGGAAAAGGAAATCTACCTTCATCGGACTCGAGAGCAATGCAAACGGTGAAATGAGAATAGAAGAATAAGAAAATAAGAGAAACTACAAAGAGAAAGATGAAGTTCTTAGGATTGATGTGAGAGCAAGTACCACTCATCATGTTGAATAGGTTGAGTATTTTAGCAGGCATGAACTAATTGGTATTCAAAGCCTATATAGAGGTCAATTATTTATAGATGGCTTTTGGTACTCAGCATGAAATACTATAGTAAATAATTTAATAAAGTACTTTTACTTCACGATCTATCGCCAACTATTCTCTCTATGGTCAGATGTATTTGTACTATATTTTAGACTCTATTATATGTAATTTTACCAGCTAGCAATCAATATTCTTATGATGGAGCCATTAATCTCATGACGGAGAACGCTATTATCTATGTGCAATATATTGATAGTATTTAACTTTTAAACATTCATAAAAACAAATTTTTTATGTAGGTGAAAGTATATCTCCTAAGCATCTATGTACTTTTGACTCTATTATTATTAGCCATCAATCTACAACAAGCAACATTATTAATATAAGTAGTATATTAACTCTAATCTCAACTTATTTTTACTAATTAACTAGTGTCATTATTATTCAGAGATCATGTTGTTTATAATGAGAACAATACCACTACCAATTCTAATCCTATCTATTTAAAAAAAAAATGAATAAGAGAGTTGACTGGTTACTTTGCAATTGATAAAATATTATTTTAAGGGGCTTCTTACAAAACTCTATGCCTACCAAAATTTGAAAAATTCTGATTTATTTGAAAGATATCAAATTAATTTAAAAAATATCACTCTTCAAAAAGTTTAGAAAAGTACTAGTTTTTCTTAAAAATTAATAATTTTTTAGTGATACTCGAGGTAACCAATTAGGTTACTTGATATAACTAATTTAGTTACTTGAAATAACTAATCAAGTTAACTCAATTAACTTGATTCTTTATCTCAAATATGTCGTCAATTAATAAAAGTAATATTTTTCTAAATTTTTAAAATGTAATTTTCTAATTAAATCTGGACAATTTTCAAAATCTAGGACTTTTCAATTTTTTTTAAAAAAATTACCTTAAAAAATCTAATTTCCTCCTTTTATATTGTGAATGATATTAATAACAACTTCTAATTGAATGATGACACCTCAATTTAGTTTTTCAAAAAAAATTTGGACTAAAATTATTAACTTATTTTGATCCTTCTTAAGATGAAAGAATTCCATTTGGACGAATTTATTGCACTTAAATAAGTATAAGTCGTATACAATAGTTTGATCAATTTCTTAGTGTGTTATGATTTGTCCATAACACGATCTTTGTGTTTAATTTATTTTTGGAATAAAACAGAGAGTATTTTACTTAAAAAAAAAATAGCCAAATAGACTATCATATATATATGGGGTAAGTTGGCAATTAAATGACAACGTATAAGTTGACGAATTTTTGCTTTATCAATGCTACGTGTCTTGCTTATTATTCTCTTTGTTAATTATTTATAGGAGAGGGATCCCATCCTCATTAATTCCTAGATTAATGATTAATAACTCTTCCAATTAACAACGATTTACTACAAGGTTTAGGTTGTTTTTACGGCCTAATAATATATTTAAGTGTCATAGCTGTGTTGTTCCTCTTTATCATTTATTTACTGTGTCAATGCCTTTTCTCTTTGTTATTCGTGAGGAGAGAATATCGAGTATCTTTAAGGTTGTCAACGGCTCCATCTTCCTCGTTCTAGCATAGGCTCCCAATGTTCATCATGGATGGTCTCCCATGCCGATTATGTTTGATGTAGATGTTAGGGTTTATATCTTAAAAGTATGTATATTTTAATTACTGAATTAATAAAATGATATTTTTTTATTTAAATTTATATATAATTTGTATGTTTTTAAATATTAAATAATCTCTAGTTTATTTATATGACCATAAATTTAGTATATGAGTGTTATATATATGCACTAAAAAAATATATACTTCATAATAACTAATTAAAATATGAGATCTTTAATTAAATATTATTAGTATGGTCCATTAACATTGAAAATATGATAATTTTATTCGAACTATTAATGTGTTTATATTATAATGAAAGTACTTAATATAATTAGACTATATAGGATTGGACTAAATATGATTTGAATCTCACATAAATTCCGTTAATTGTTGAGAGTTCAAATAATGTCGTTAGATGATCATATGTAAATCAATCTCAATCTTGAGTATTTATAGACTCTTATTTATAATATTATACTATTTAACATACTTGTTAAATGTTTGTTTCCTAAATAGACCAAAATACTTGTATTTTGGGAGCATGATAAAATAAGTAGTTGAAAATGTGGCTTATAAATATGGAATCTATTTCTTCTATTAGGAAGCTAAAAAGATGTTCCATTGTATATTGATTAAGGACTTGAACAGTTTAAGTATTCAATTTATAATAGATTTATAAATTATTTCTGTAATTTCAAAAGTGCGATTCTAGATTTTTAGTAGAGTAATAATGGAATTAATTAATTAGAAAAATTAATTAAAGAGATTAATTAATTATCATAATTTATTGGAGCTTGAATTGCAGGTCCATAGGTCCCCAATTTCACCTCTTACAAACACTATATTGGATATTATATTATTTCTATTATTACACATTTTGTCTAAATAAATAGTTTATCTATATATAATTAATAATTATTATTAATTAATTAATTTAAATCTATAGAGAGATAAGTTTTATAATTTGTTTAAATTTTGAATTTAAAAATATCTAATTATCAGATAATTAAATAAAAAAAATTTGAAAACTAACTTAAAAATGAAACACTCTTTTATCTGCTAGTTTATATATATATATATATATACACAAATATATTAATTAATTAGATTAATTAGTTATATATATAACCTTACCTTTTTTTTAAGAAAAAATGTCACGTTTTTCATTATTTTATATTTATATGTATATTAATTTGGTTAATATTTTTATTTATTAAATAGTTTAATATATATATAAGGTGAAACCCTAGCAGAAAAATATAAATGTTTTATTTCTTATAGAGCCTCCACAATCTAGAGAGAAAAAGAAGAGAGTTTTCCAAATCTCTATAAAATAAACTCTTATAATATCATGTTTTGAGAATATTGTAAGTGTATAAAGTGTGAGTTTGAGAAAATATACGGAACACCCACATGTTCATCTAATTGTGTTTGAAGCTTGGATTAAAAAATTGTAGTTTAGAAGATAGAAAAACTAGGATCTACTAATATGTTACAAGAGATATTAGATCTATTGTCTTTGTATGTTTTCTATTTGCTATGAATCAATACTATGTACTCATATAGTTAACGTACTCATATAGTTAACTGTTTTGAGAATATTTTTTAATATTTCTGGACTAATATTCCGTTATGAAAATCATTTTAAAACTAATAGTCAATCTGTACAGACTCGTGTTCTCTCTATGTGAATATTTTGGTTGAATGATGATACGTGCATCATCATCTAGAAGTCTTAGAACAATCTTTTGCGAATATAAAGTTCAACAATGATTTTTTCTTCGTTCAGTTGGTGGCTAATTCTTGAGAATATGTTTGGTTCCTTGGGATCTCACATGCCTTTTTTCCTACCAAGTGTTCCTTCAAAGAGCTTCTCTCACTACTATAAAAATACCTATAGAAGACAAGGGCAGGAGTGATCGAGATGACGTTTTTTTATGAAACAAAGTCATCTAAAAAAATATAGGTGTCGGGGGTTCATTTTAAAGAGTCATAGACGACAGGTTTCAATGCTTCCAGTCGTCTATTCTAGCACCATTTATTTCAAAAAAAAAATTGAATGGCACCGTTTTCTGGTGCCTTAAATAAGACGGAAGCCTAGCATAGATGATGGTTTGTGCAATAATCATCGACTATGCACTTACCTATTTAAAAAAGAATTAAAAATTGCAATAGAAAAAGGCTCCTTAATTAAGTGAAACATTGTGTTTCATGATTGTCTCCCCATTAGATGACGGGTATCTGAATCTGTCATTTTTTCCTCTTGTTTTTATGCCATTCCTTCTCTCCCACTTCGATCCACTTTGACAGAACCTGCCTCATCTTCCCTATTTAGCAGCTCCTCTCTCAAGTTCCAACCCCTGTTCATCAGCTCATTTTCTATCTAAAACCAAGTTTGACGACCTATTTGACTCCGAATGTCCTCTTGAGTCAAAAACGAACAAGCTTCTCCACGGGTTAACAACCTAACTCCTCCTCGGGTTAAACCAGTTGCTGCTCGCTCTCCTTGCTATACCCAAGGTTGCAAACTACCTAGCTTATTTGAGGCCAAACTCGAGCCCATGCAAGGCACTATCTGTAAAAACCCATTTTTTTAAAGGACAAAATGGTCTTTTGACCAGATTTTTTTTTTAAAAAAAAATCAGATTATATCTTCTCTCTCTCTCCTCCCTCACGTTCCCCCCCACAGATCACTCTCTCTCTCTCTTTCTCTCCCTCGTCTCTCTCTCTCTCTCTCGGCCAAACCTCTGCAGAGCCGCCGCTTGCCGCCGACCGGGCTGCCCACTGACCGGCGTCACTTCGCCTCGCTGCCACGAAGCTCCGCCGCCCCTCGCCGCTTGCCGCCGGCCACCGGTTCGCAGGAAAAAGCCTTTAAAGCCGATTGGACCCATTTCGGAAATTCGGCCACCGGCGACGATTCCGGCAACCTTTCGGCCTCAAACCGGTCTCGTTGGATTCGTATCGTCGCAAGGATCATCAAAGTATATATATCTCAACTCTATTTTTGTCCGGATTGAAAGTTGCCATTTTTGGTCATTTCGAGTTTTTGGTTGTTGTTCTCGATCCGACCGTTGGATTGTGTTTTTGATTACATTTTTGGAATGTACTCAAAAAATAGAGAAGTTTGATATATATATTGTGTAGTTTGGTGATCGGCATAAAAATTGAGATCGGACGGTCGAGATTTTGTCTCGTTTTGCGTGCCACCGGTCCGGTGTGGACTCAGACCCGAATTGGACAAATTATATGTCTAACCTAGCTATTTTGAGTGCTAGGAATTCAGTGAAGAGGTTCGTTTGTGGAATTGAAGCTCTGGTGAGAAAGTTGATTTTTCGCACGAGGACGATCGAGGGCTTGGAATTGGATCCCGACCCTCTGGGCGATCGTTAACGACACCTTAAGTACTTAATAGCGTGGTGTCGCTATTCTGTTGAGGTAGGGGTTTAGTTACCTTCGTTTTATACCGTTTTTGAGTTAAAACTTATTTTCTGCAACATATAAGAACAAGTGTGTTTTTAATGATTTGAATTATATGTGATGGAATCTGGCTATGCGATATATACTGTACTGCTCTGAGAATTTACTGTGTGCAGGTTATTTTGGGTATATCAAAAATAGGGCCGTTATGCTACCCGTTTTTCTATGAAATCCTATTATGTATATTTTATTAAAAAACCAGAGTACAGTAGTTTTTACACTTCAGTTCTGTATTGCACGTGTCATAGGATCATACATGAGCACCGTGTTAGCATCGTGGGTTTTACAGTGTGGCGCTGTGTGCCCCACCGTCGGTGAAAGTCCGTAAACTTGCGCAAGATCTTGTTACTTCTGATTACCTCCCCATTTGGCAAGTGTAGGCAATTCGGTTGCCCCTCCAGGTTTGGTAGGCGACACATGGGTGTCCCCTCCGGGTATGGGCTTAGGTATCAGGCAGGCTGTTAGGTACACTTAGTGCCATCATCCTGGATTTCCACAGATGAGAGGATGTGAGCTCATGGGTATGGGTTGATTTGTATCATGTGCATATGGAGTGATGGTTTTTATTACACTGTTATATATATATTGGCTCCCGGTTTGGATTATATATATACGTGTGTGTATATTTTGGATTTGAACTAACCATGCAGGAGATTCCCATCACTGAACTATTTTTTCCCGAGGTAACCATTTTCCTACTGGGCATTATATGCTCACTCCCTTACCTTCCTCCTTAGGTGGTGTCCAGTGCGATCTTGGTGATCAAGAGGAGTAAGAGGTCATCCTGATTGCAGTTCGCCTCTTGGTAATGCTAGGAGTTTGTTGTCATAGTCTTTGGACTATTTGAATTTTTGTATTAGCATTGAATCAAGATTACTGCTTTCTATTTTGTCTGCAAACTTATGCATGTCATTCTGGTATTGGACATCTGTTGTGAATGATGATGATGCGGGGTTTGTTTTTTTTTTTTAATTAATTTTATGTTTTCAAGTAATTGTTCAATTTATGTTTGGTGGTGTATACGAACTGTGAGAGTGGTTCACGAGATGGAATTTTGAATATTTTATTTAAATAGACTATTTTTATAAAAATTAGAACTTTTGACACTTTTCAAATAAATTAAGAAATTTCTCACTTTTGTGAAATTCCCCTTCTGCCACTAGTCCGAGTTTTGGGTTGTGACACTATCTCATCCAATCCCTAACCCGTGATAGCCTTGTTCATCAATCCTAAGCTCACTTAACCCTTTGTTCATATCGGATATAATCTCTGTGCTTTGATACATTTTGGGGTGTGGGTTTGATGTCGAAGTGTTAAGGTTAGTCTATGTTTAGGTACTAATTTAGGACTTAATTCCTCAACTGAGGTATGTATACTTTGTTGGCTAGTTTTTTCAAGGTTTAAAAAAATAGATTTTGAAATTAAATGTTTTTGTTTTGATGAAAGTGGAATTTGAAAATTTGGAAAGAAAATACTTTCCTATTAGCTAACAACCGAATTTAAAGATTTGCATTTTCATTTCTTATTGCAATTTTTTTCGTTATTGTAGATATTTGAATATAGAATAGTTAGGTACAATGTGATTTAAGTCATATTTTATTTTATAACATTGCTAGGTACCACACATATATATATATATTTATATTCTTTTTTTCTTATTCTTTTATAGGTATTAGCTCAATAGAAATGGCTTAAGCAACATGACTATTTGTTCCCTGGATAAAATAGCTTCACGTATTTGTCTTTGTTATCTATTGCTTGATGAATGTGTTTTATTTTCTTAAGTTACATTTATGAATAAAAAAACAAGCTTCCAAATCTGAGCTAGTAACTTGCTAATGAGGAAAGAATTTTGCAAAGGCACTTTAGAGAATCTATGGTGCTCAAGGAACAAATTTGTTTTCTTTGGTGTCATAGTTGTGGGTGCAAATTTAATAATAATGAGGAATCTTTCTTATAGTTGTGGGTTTTCTTTATTCTGAAAACTGTGACCTATAGTTATTGACCATTTAACTATAGACGATGGTTTTCATGTGAAAATTATGATCTATAGTTGTTGAAGTGTTTGCTATAGACAACGGTTTTCATTAAAAATCATTATCTATAATTTTAAAAATACCTTTTTTCTCTCCAAATTTTATGTCTGTCGTCTTTCATACTGAAGAAAAGATGACACGGACATAGATGATAGTTTAGAAGGTGTTATCTCTACCATTAAATCACGGTTTAAAAACATTGTCTAAGAGAGTATTTTATAGCAGTGTAGAATTAAAAATGTGAAATCTGTGATTAGTTAGAATTACCAGAGTGGTGATGATTAGCAGTGATGAAACATATTATTACTCGATTTAAATCAATTATGAAGTTGTCATTATATATAGCACTTCATATATATCATGATAATATTGCACTTTATATTATTTTAATATATATTAACTACTAAAGTTGTCAGGACCTAAATCTCAAGCCACTAGCAGAAAAGAATTTCACAAGTGGAAACTCAATAATTATTTTTTAAAAAAAAAATTAAATAAATAATTTTAAAGTAAATTCTCATAGTTTTATGATCATCATTAGACATAGATTGTTAATAAAATTTTATAAAATAAATCCAAGCATCATCATCATTCTCGCGATTTAAACATAATAATTATACCGGCCAAGTCCATAGCATGGACCACAAAATTAATACAAATTGGAGATACTTAAATTAAGAGTCTCTAAATAGTTATCAACTACTAAGTAGTAACTAAGTTTTCTTCCAAGTAATCCTAAATACTGCCTGAGGGGGTATGCCCAGTAGGATACCCAATTATTTTTTTGGAAAATAATTTAATTCTAAAAACCCTAATATGATTAGTTATTCTAAATATAGTTCACTACATATCTAAAAAATAAACAACTGTACATTGAAAATTATTATCAAAAGCCATAAATAAAACCATACATAAAAATAATAGTGCACATGTTACAAGTCAACCTATCCCATGAGCTCATATCCTCTCATCACGAACTAAAATAACTCATATTACGTATAATACATACTCTTTGTCTGATACATATTGTAGAAAACTGGAGGAATACCCATGTATCTATGTTTGTTGGACCGAAGGAGTAACTAAATATTTATACCCACTAGGTAGGGTAATTAGAAGACCTAGCTCTGGTTTACGAGCTCTCAGCGAAGGCGAGGTACTAGCCGTCTGCTACACATCATGATATCTAAGATAGATCTCATATATGATCTTATAGTATGTGCAATATATGGTGAAGTATAAATAACTATGTGGTAATATAGTAGATATACTCTGATTTTTAATCAAAAGTTGTTTTGTGCTCTTTAAGATTTTAATAATATAACACAAGTATTTTTATACAAACCTAAATATTAATTATGTACAAAACTATTCATAAAACTATTCAAAGCAGTCTATAAGAAATAATAAAACCATAATCACGTTTTATAAAAATTATGGGAAACATGGAAATTTTATCCCCTACCATAAGATGATAACTATGTCAAACTATCAATGCTTATATAATCCTATTTGCTCACTTTAATAATTGATTTTTCTAATAGAGCCTCAAATGGTAAAACAGACTTCACCAATGTGTTTCTAATATCCAAGTTAGTTAGGTTATATCTACACTCATGTTTGGATTCAAGGCACTCATTTAATATGAAAATGACTAAAAGGGATAATTTTAAAATACAGACAACTAAAAGCATCCCATCTTCCTCCTCCCTCTCCCTCAATTTTCCAATTTTCCAGCATTATTCAACTTTTTCTTGTTACCTTTCTCTAATATCACTTCACGTGTGTAAATTATATTAGAGTGAGCATTAGAAGAGTAAGTATTACCCACAAGGACCAAACCCTAAAAGTAGTAAAAAAAAAAAAAAAAAAAAAACCAAAAAATAGACAAGTAGAGTGTTTTATATATGGATTTAAACTCTCACTTTACATTGAAATAAATTACTAAGCATTCTTTTGATACAAAATCAAATTGTAGTTCCTACGTATATTGTGCTGCTTTTTTTTGTTAAATTTGAATGACTTTTTTTCGATATATTGATGTGTCTTCGTATGATTTTTATTCATTTCTCTATTTCTCTGGTTGTTCTTTTCAATACTAATTAATTCTTTTTATCATAAGAATTAGAATCTGCCATTATTTTTCTATTTTGAAGGATGAGCAAGCAAGAAAATTAGTTTGAGAGTGTATGGAGTACTTTTATCTTGCTTTTAGTATGTTGTCTGGTCTTGTATTTTTACCCATTATTGGGGTGCCTTTATAACAACAATGGGTACAAATGTAACTACCTCTTTTTCGCTAAGGCAATAAGTATTACACTTTAGCCCCTAAATTATAGTGTCTCTGTATTTAGAAGAAAAAAGAAAGGAAACTTTTTATTAGAATAAGTGTTTACTACAAAAATGATACTTAGCACACATATAGGTGACTTGATTCCTAAAACAGCGAATAAAATGACAAAAGTTACAACTGTTATCTTTCAACAAGGAGTTCCTATCACTAGCAATAACATCATTGCTAGACACACAACTTGTTGAGTATACCAGACCTACTTATATTATCTTTTTATTAAAAGGAACAGTGAACTCTAAACTAACCACAAGATTCAGATATTCACAAAATAGAGTAGTAAGAGTTATTTCTTCATCATCTCAAAATATAGCATCAAACCCTAAAAAAGCCATCTTCTTGAACAATGCAGCATCAATGATAAATTTCTTATAGATATGAATCATAGAAAATTAATGAAAATAAATAAAACTTATATAGATTTAAAATATTGTATAACAAAACCCCTGTGATAATAAATCTACAAGGTCTAAGAGTTTCACATCAATAGAAGTACTATTAAGAAAAAAGATGAGAAATAAAAACCTACAAAATTCCTACCATGGAGAGAGATTAGGAGGTGTTCTCTTTCCCCGGTGGAATACAAATCAAGATAAAAGAAGAAATAAAAATAAAGAAAATAAAGTTTTTGGAGAAAGGGATGGACTAAGTAGACAAGTTTTAAAATTATTGTGGTATCTTTAACACATTGCCTTGAATATATATATATGTCTAATCCAGTAGATATATTTTTTTTTAACTTATTTGTAGGTATTTCTTTTTAATCATTGGATCATCTAACCCATATAATAATTTGAGTAGTTAGAATAATAATAATAATAATAAAATTATTTAATGCTCTTTCTTTTTATACCTTTTTACATGTGTAAAATGAATTTTAAATTGATAAAACAATACCTATAAATAGGTAAAACAAAATACTTAAATTGGTGCCTATATTTTTTCTTTTGCTTGTAGTTTCTTATGAATAAAATAAGTTGACTTCTTTAGAAGGAAAAAAAAATGTGCAAATGGTTCATCAGTAGGTACGTAATTATTAATTAATTTTCTTTTTGTTTGCTTGTATATTTTTTTTTTCCATAGTGAGATTATCCGAGTTATATATATATATATATATATATATATATATTCTAATTTAATTTGTAAATTGTATTATGAGAATGTTTACAAAGAGGTTTGCTCACTCCACCCTTTCTCAAAATGTTTTTTTTATTGTCAAAATTATCCTTAATCAAAATTATATCAAAGTGCATAATAATAAACTAAAATTTCTTAACAGATTTTTTCTAAAGGGAAACAATCTTAACCCACCTGTTTGTGAAGAAAAGGGGGAAAAATTGCTTAGAAATCATGATGATTATCTCTCTTTTTTATTATAAATAAATATATATATATATATGAACAATAGAAAAAAAAATTCAGATTAGAAGAGTAATCAAGTAGTATAGAAATTGAAAATCTACAAATATCTTTTCACAATTATCGTAATTTATCTATTCTATTTGATATGGAAATCTTTTGTTTTTAATTTTTTTTGCTTTATTTATTTATTTTTAAGTTATCTGATGTGCAAATCTGTGTTGTTCATGTTCATCCATAACAGTTGTTTACTCAAAAGAAAAAAGAAAGAAATTGAAAAACAAAGTGAAATGTATTACTTATCTTTTAAGCCATCCAGTGGGTTTTTTTTTTCTTTTTTTCTTTCACAAGCTTAATTGTCAATTTCACATATAAATGGCTTAAGGATCACATAGAAGTATAGGTGTCAATTTGGGTTACGATATGACACGAACACGACATAATTTTTTGCGGGTTAGGGTCGAAGAAAAACATTGCAGGTTGAAATTGGATCGACCCACTTGACACTAATAAAAAAAAATAAGTCGGGTTCGAGTCAACTTGCTTAATCCGAACTTAACCTACCAAAAATATATATATAATTAACCCGACCTACTGACACGAATTGCCAACCTTACATAGAAGTTATGCCACGTCACAAAACTAATCTATTTTGCACTGTCTCTGGAAAAAAAAAAAAAAAAATCTACTTTGCATACCATTTAACTATCTTCTTTTTAAGAAAAACTTATTTGATGCACAAATTTTACTCATAAGACCAAAGAATAGTGTCGGTATTGATTTCAAATAGACGATGAATAAAAAGAATATAGAATACGGGTAGGGAGAATTTTCTTTTTAAATTTATGTTTAGGACAATTTTGGAATAATGAGGGGGTGTAATAAGCAATATTTACATCTTAAAATTTAATATATCGTTTTAGAAAATAGGTGGAATGAGTAAACAGAGGACTAGCAATAGATCCTCCCTTTCAAAAAATAACCAGCACCGCATATAAAGTACAATGTGCCAAAAAGTACCATAATAAAAGGAGTAAACTGCAATTTATATTATAGGAAATGTTTCTTAAATCTACCCTTGCTAAAAGAATATGTGCTATTCAGTTGGAAAATTTGCTAAATATAGTTAGCCAATGTTGAAGAGATGATTAAGATTGCTAAGAAATATAAAACTAAGCCACTACGTTTTGATACTTATTATTATTAAGGATAATGAAAGAAAATATCTTAATTGATTACTTTTCCATATATTAACCTAATTATTTATTTATGTAAAACTATGCTCTATTATTTAAAAATTCTGCAAATTTACACACTTAGCATGTGAAAAGGCTGAAGTATCTTTCATTAACTTATTAAAAACGTTAAAGCATTAATCATTTAGATTTTTTTTAAAAAAAATTAAAATTCCAGTTTCTTTGTTTCTACTTTAATGTAAAACTCAAAAAATAAATTAAAAGTACAAATTATTGTCTGAAACATTTTTATTTGATTAATAACGGATAATTTAGTTTTTTACGATTAAAACCACTTCGTTAGCTTGTATAATGTACACATTAGTAGACCTTCAAAATATTAAAGTATTAATTTGCATAAATTAAAAAAAAAAAAAGAACATAGATTATTTGTTAGCTTGTGTAATTTACATATTATTAGACATTCAAAATATTAAAGTATTAATTTGCATAAATTACAAAAAAAAAAAAAGAACATAGATTACTTTTTACAGGAAATTTTTAAAAAAAAAAAATCAAGGTGCTTTGTTGTCATTATTGATTATTATTGTTATTTATTGTCTTTTATTATTAAGAGAAAAATCAATAATTACTAAAGAATAAATATGCAACTTTCTTGAAGTTAAGGGACTAAAGTGTAATAATGAAAACACTAAGACCGAAAAGTGTAAATTTCTCAACATATGACATATCCTGTCTATCTAGGGAGGATAGTAACTGAGAGCTTAAGTGGCACTTTTCGAACTTTCTCCAAATACTAGTGTACAATACATGCTTGAGGCACGTGGCCAGTAAATGTACATAGTATATCAACAATTAATCGTTATATTGCATTTTACGCGAGTTGTATTAATATTGTATACATTAACTGTATATCAACAATTAATCGTTATATTGCATTTTACGCGAGTGGTATTAATATTGTATACATTAACTTTAATTTATAGTTAGATTCAATGTATTTCAACATTAAAAAAATATATTTATTTTGATGAGACGAATGTAGTACAAATTTTGACATTCGATGAACTAGATTTAATATAAAGAATTATTAATATTAAATTAAGTATAATATTATATAAAATATTAAATTATGCATTTATCTTTCTCTATATTTATTTTGATGAGACGAATATAACACAACTATTTATTCGATGAATTAAATTTTTATAAAATATCATTAATATTAAATTAAATTAAATATTATATAATACATGTATATATTATAACTAATCATAGCATGAAAAAATAATAATAGGATCAATCATATCATAAAAAAATAAAAATTAAATTATGAATATTCTAAAAATTTTAAAAATAGAATAGTAATCGAAAAAACTATCACATTTTGTTTATTTTCTCTNAAAAACAATCAAAAACATATGTGAAGTAGATAGATTTTAAAATTAAAAAAAAAAAGTAAAGTAATAAAAAATGCTCACGTTTACAAACGGTCCACTTCCTAATATTTACTCTTTGGAAAAAAAAAAAGTGAAATTAAGAATTACTAAATTAGCATTATATTAATGAAATTCAAAACAAAAAAACAGTATAAAAGGAAAATAAAAAGGTTGGAGTGCACCTACTTATTCAGACTTATTATAGAAATAATATCACTTTTATATTTTGTATTTTGATATTTTGGTCAAATTATACATTGTGTTTTAGTTATCAACATTGATTCTTAAATTTAATATTTGTTACAAATTTATATCTTGACATTAATTTTTTAAAAAATGGTATAAAAGGAAAATAAAAAAGTTGGAGTGCACCTCCTTATTCAGACTTATTACAGGGATAATATCACTTTTATACTTTGTATTTTGACACTTTATTTAAATTGTATCTTGTGTTTTGATTATTATCAACACTGACTTAAAGATTTAATATTTACTACAAATTTATACATTGACACTAATTTAGAATAGTTAATTTACTAAAATATCTTTTAAAAAATTAAAATTAAACCATATAAAAACTAATCTGAAGATAAATTTATTAAATTATTTTCGTAAATTAATTTCTCTAAGTTAGTATCATGATTTCAATTTGTAATAAATATTAAATCTAATGGTCAATATTAATAATAAACAAAATACGAGATATAAATTGAATAAAGTGTGAAAATACACGTTAAAAAAGTAATATGACATTCCCCTTTATTATATAGGATTTATAGTACATGTGGTCCCTGAACTTTTTAAAATATGACAAATTCATCCTTGAACTGAAAAAGTAACAAATTCATCCTTAAATTTACAATAATGCTATAATTTGGTCCAAATTGAAGACAGATGTTTGTTTTGTAATGGAGCCTCCGAATTCTTCTTTCATTTGCAGAGAGTTTTTAGCACCTTTAGCCTTTGAATTTTTTAAAAGGTAATAATTTCTTCACAATTTTTAAACTAAGAAAAAAGTGACCAATAAGACCATAAATTTACAGTAAAAATACAATTTGTCACCTTTTAAAAAGTTCAAGGATCACAAGCTCCGTTCCATAACAAACACCCGTTTACATTTTGGACCAAGTGGTAGCATTATTATAAATTTGAGGACCCATTTGTCACTTATTTTAGTTGAAGGACTAAATTGTCATATTGGAAAACGTTCAGGGACCACAGGAGCTAAAAACCCTATAATATATATAGACAGAAGAGAGAGATGCCGACCCAAACATCAACAATGGCGGATTACGACCTAACGCCGCGCATAGCTCCGAATCTCGACCGCCATCTCGTCTTCCCTTTGCTCGAGTTTCTTCAGGAGAGCCAGCTCTACCCAGATGAGCAGATCCTCAAGTCCAAGATCGAGCTTCTCAACAAGACCAACATGGTTGATTACGCCATGGACATTCACAAGTCCCTTTACCACACCGAAGACGTTCCCCAAGGTATACGTATATCAGTATATCTGTTTATCTATAGATGTACTGTTTTGTTCTGTCAATTGTTAGGAAATTTTGATTTTGATTTTTTTTTGGGTTTTGGGGGTTTTGACGGGGTTTTTGTGTTGATGAAAGATATGGTGGAGAGGAGGGCGGATGTGGTTGCTCGGCTGAAGGCTTTAGAGGATTCGGCGGCGCCGCTCGTTACGTTTTTGCAGAACCCGGCTGCGGTTCAGGAATTGAGGGCTGACAAGCAGTACAATCTCCAGATGCTTAATGACCGTTATCAGGTTTTTTTTTTTTTTTAGGGTTTTCTTGTGAATAATCTGATTATGGCTATGGTTATTTCAATTTAATTGGTCAAATTAGCTACTTTGGTTGTTAATTTTTTGAAATTTTTTACTTAGAGCTAGTAATTATAACCTTGTATATGCAAGCTTTTCTGGGTATTTAGTAGAATTACAGTTTGCATTGTCTAGATGGAATCGTTCTGGAGTTATGGAAAGTCTGTATTAGTTGTTTATTTTTCGATGTGCTCACTACCCTTTTCTTTTAGAGGGTGTTTGATTTACTTGAATAATGATTTTTGACCAGATTGGCCCGGACCAGATAGAAGCATTGTACGAGTATGCTAAATTTCAGTTCGAGTGTGGAAACTACTCTGGTGCTGCTGACTATCTGTATCAGTACAGGGCCTTGTGCACAAACAGTGAAAGGAGTCTGAGTGCTTTGTGGGGGAAGTTGGCAGCTGAGATTTTGATGCAAAACTGGGATATTGCTCTTGAAGAGCTTAATCGGTTGAAAGAGATTATTGATTCAAAGGTCTCTATCTCCACTCACAACACAACTTTTTTTATTTTTTGGTTTGAATTATCGAGGTCTTAATACTAAAGTTTTGTTACATCTTGCGATTGTTGCTATAGAGTTTCAGTTCACCTATGAATCAAGTGCAGAGTAGAATATGGCTAATGCATTGGAGTCTCTTCATATTTTTCAACCATGACAATGGAAGATCGCAGATCATTGACCTGTTTAATCAGGACAAGTATGTTCTGTACACCCAATTGTTTATGTACTTTACTCTATACTTTAATTGAAGTAACGCTTTATGAAAGTATTGTAAATTGCTTGTAAGTAATGGATCTGATTCTATCTCAATGCTGCTTTTGTTCCTTGTAAGGCCAGTCAATTCAGTTTCATTGCTTCCTTATGTAGGCAGCTTATTGACATTTGCAATAGCCTTAGTGCTTTACATATATATATATATATATTTATATTTATATTTATATATCTATGTATATATATACCTTGTGTGGATTCACTTGTAAGTTGTGAACCTATCGCAATTATCTTGCATTAAGTACCTTATAAATTGTTAGTTGACATTGTTCTCTGCATGTGGCAGTATTTTCTTGTATTGTGTAGGTAAGATTCTTTTGTAGTTCTATTCTTTATGATCTCAGTTTTTACTTTTTTCAGGTATCTAAATGCCATTCAGACCAATGCTCCCCATCTTATACGATACTTGGCCACTGCTTTCATTGTTAACAAGAGGAGGAGGCCACAGTTCAAAGATTTCATTAAAGTTATTCAGCAGGAGCAACACTCTTACAGGGATCCCATTACGGAGTTTCTAGCTTGTGTGTATGTCAATTATGATTTCGATGGGGCACAAAAGAAGATGAAAGAGTGTGAAGATGTAAGTTTTCATCCCAAAGTGCCTCACTTGCCAATCATACTTGTGTGACCAAGAACATTAGTGTTGATAAACAGCTTTTACATTTTTAAATAGGGTACTGATGTGTGGGCTTTGCTTACTTGTTATGACAATGTAGGTAATACTGAATGATCCTTTTCTTGGAAAGAGACTTGAAGAAGGTAACTTCTCTACTGTACCGATCAGAGACGAGTTTCTTGAAAATGCCCGACTATTTATCTTTGAGACATATTGCCGGATACACCGACGCATTGATATGGGGTATGTTATTGATTCTGCATCAAATGTCATGTCATATATTTTTAATAATCCATTATTACGTGTTAAATGGTAGAACTGTGAATATTGTAGTAGACCTTAAATTTAGCCTTAGTTGTGATGGTATGGGGTTAGGGTAGATTCATAGATGTGATTTGCTTTTGTTTATGTTTCTGAGATGAAATACAACTTATGGAGCTGGTGTTTTTGGCAGAGTGCTTGCGGAGAAATTGAATTTGAATTATGAAGAGGCTGAGAGATGGATTGTTAATCTTATTCGAACGTCTAAGCTCGATGCCAAGGTTGACTCAAAGACAGGAACTGTTGTCATGGAACCTAATCATCTCAATGTGTAAGTTGTTGATGCAGATTGATATGCCCAAAACATCTGTCTCTCTCGTAGACCATCTTCCCCAAGTTCAACCTATTTTTCCACACAATTTATGGTTTAATTAGTCTTGCATTTTTCCAGGTATGAGCAACTGATAGACCACACAAAGGCATTATCAGGTCGTACTTACAAGTTAGTCGGTCAGGTTCTGCAACACGCTCAGGGTCAGACACAAGCAGCTTGATGGTGGGCGAAGTTTCTAAGAATTTGAATTAAGAGAACTTCAGTAATTTACATTGACAATTATTGCTGGAATTTTCCTGTACTAGCAAGAGCAGTTTGTCTTTGTTGAAAGAGTTTACTCTACTTTTGGGGCTTATGCCCATGGAGTTTATTTATTTTGTTAATTTCTTACCGCTCTTAAATGCAGAATTCAATTATTTATCTGCCTTTTTTTTTGGTGGGTTGAAGTTACGATTTTCACTTTTTAGCCTTTTAATTAGTAAGGATTTTACAGCTTCAAGATAAACACTGAAGGCCACGTCTGGTACGTGACTAGCAAATTGTATACTGAATTGTAGATTTGTAGCGTATAACATACTACACTACACTCAATGGATGATCGAAGTGACGAGACGTTCACTTTAAGGTCTTTTCACTTGGAGAGTGAAGTTAATAGTTCGAATTCTTACATGCCTTTAGAAATCTAACCAAAAAGAGTATAATTCTAGAAAGTGATATACTATTGGAATCTTATCCACCTTTTCTGTTAACATGAAAATATAATACCCTACATTATTTGGGTTGGGTTTGCAAACGTATTGTAGGATGTATAAATTAGTCTCATAAATGAAGGCTTGATAAAATAATAAAGGGTTGATAAAATAATATGAGAAAGAGAGGATTAAGAGCAAGAACGAAAGTAGAAGAAAAAGTGTGATGAGATAGAAATTCAGAACCTTGAAAGAGAACACAATACAATCCAAAACGATATAATACACTCATTTTTTGGTGAATTATTAATTTATTTTATATTATACAAGATCATATTATATTATTTACAGTGTTTTAACACTTTTGTTCAAAAAAAAAACTCTCGTTTAATGAGGGTACTAAACATATGCTTTCTTTTTCAAGCCCTATATTGCTGAATAAATATAAACAATAAATTCAGTATTCTTTGTAAACAGAATAAGAAAAATAAAAGGGCACAACTGCGTTCTTTTTAAAGTTCTGTATTGCTGAATACATTGCATCAATAAATTCAAAATTCAATATTTGTTTCCGTATACATTTCGTATAGTGTAAAGTGAAAACGTTGCAGCTCTGTATTCTCGACAATTATTAGTCAAAACTCATGAAGGCTAAAGAATCGCGGCCACTGATCGTCGGCAATTAGTATTAGCTAAAGGACAGTCAATATAGCTCGGATAAAATAATTTAAGGTTATATATCATGTAACACGAAATTGCAGCTTTGTAAAAGATCCAATCCAAATCTTCCGTTTTCCTTCATAAATATAACTCATGGAATCGAACCGTCATTTCAGACCAACGGTTGCAGTCGTTTCTAGCAGATTCAATCCCAAAACTGCAACTCGGCATCACCACTGGTGGCCTGTCGATTCCGATAAGTCTTGGACAACTTGGTAAGTTAGAAAGGCTTCTGTTGGTCTCTCCCAGTAACTCGTTACCATCTAGAATATGAGTTCCCATAAGTCTTCCAGTTATCCCTGAAGTTTCGTCTGTTTGAACTCCTCTCAAACGGAGAGCTCTGGTAATCATGTCTTCTAGAATTGCTGCTTCCAGAACTATAGGCATCTGAATGTCTTCCATGACTGCTGCTTCCATTGCTTCTCTTAGTCCCTTTTCTCAACTCCTCGTCAAGATCATACTGTGTGCGCTGTTAACAGAAAAATGGTGGGATAAAGCACTTTGAACATCATGAGAGGCCAATATATGTAGCTGGTAAATTTCAATAGCATATCATATGCGCAACAAAATCCAGAGTGCTTATAAACATCTCAACGAAAAATTGTAGGGCTGACAAACCTTATCAGAGTCTGAAAGTACTGCATATGCCTCTCCAATCATTTTAAAAAGCCGGTCAGCATCGTTGTGAACCTCCTGGGAGATTTCTTTCCAAAGTCTTCCCTCATCTCCACTATCACTTCTTGCAAGGGACTGGCCAGCCTGAATCCAACCAAAGTGAAAGGGAAAATGAGCAAAAAAGTAACTCAAGCAAGACTAAAAAAAATATAAAATGCAAGGTAAGGAGAAGCTAAAACCTTGTCCGGGTGATGCCTGAGAGCTGCCTTCCGATAAGCTTTCTTGATGTCAGGACTTGTATCAGTTTGTTTACTACCCCTGCATTTAGATTTATAAGTGTCCTCAGTTCGATTTGGTACGACATTCTCATACTCCGAAACTCAAATAAACTTGACTAAGAAATGGACGTTGGGATTAAATACGTTTTCAGAAACAATATTGCGACAGGTTTTTCAATAAAGGTTCATCCCATAATGACTGAAAAAGATAGCAGAAAACAGAAGCAATAGTATGATGAAGCACTAATTCCATTGCTCATGATCCAGGTAATCGTATGATTCTAACTGGTCAGAACAGCAATAACTTACAAAATGAGATAAAAGTCCAAGGAAACTCCTTTCTTAGCTTCTTCTTCCATAATTGGCAGACGCATTTGAGCTTGCCTTAAATCTTTTACACTGCCCGTGGATCGACCTGAAGAGCTATACTCTTTTGTATTGTCAGAAGATTGGCTTACAAGAATGGATGTGAGTCTCCGGAGGTCACTGGCTGCCTGGACATAGTCTCTAATCATCTCATGTAAGGTGGCTCTTCTAGAGACTGCCTGTGTAAGGGAAATCAAGCACCACAAGACAAATAAAATTGCTTAGGTTGGAAGAAAGCTGCAAAGCAAAACATTCACACGGAACCTGAAACTATCTATAACCACAGAAAATCCCACTTAAGCATAGTTAAGGAGACTTAGAGAGAAATTTGAAACAAAATACTATTAAGAATTCACATGATGTCCCGCAAGTTAGAGAAACCAACTAAACATGTTTTGCTTTTCCATTATCAAGAGAACAGATGTTTTAACTATGCAAAAAGTATACAATAACCGTGATTTTGTGATGTATGATAAGATGAGAAAATAGAAAGAGAATAGCTAGAAGAGCAAGGTGATAGAATCAAGACAGAAACATGTGACTAGGTAGAAGAGCAATAGAGAATTAAGACAAGAATTTAGAAAAAAGAGAATCAAAGAGAGAGAAACATAATAACTTTAATTAGTTCATTCACTCATAATCTCTAAAACAAATACATAGCTAAGCCTATTTGTAGATAAGCAATTAGACACAATTAGGCAACTAGACAAATTCTAGAAACTATTGAAAAGAGGAAACTTAAAACCAGTTACTCAGAATTAAAATAAACCTAATAATTAAATAAAAACCTACATAATAATAGTAATAATAATAATATTCCTAAAATATTTAGTTTTGTCTACATCATTTTGATTAGTTGTCGCTGATTACTTTTACGCTACTTACATAGCACTTGAGTAATTATAAGAATATAATTAACCAGCAGATTTTTACGAACTATACATGCTACAGTTTAGTTAGAATTGTACAAAGTATTGAAATTACACAAGGTTATTTGTCATTTGTGGGAGAAAATTTTGCAAAACTACGGTAGAACACTGTCCAGAGGATAAAGGGGGGCGGGAAATAAAAAGAAAAATGCTAAAAGGGCAAACTAAAATCCTTCATTGTGCAAGATGCAATTGAGGAGAGTTTACCACAAAAAGACATAAACAGAAACAAATACAACTAATTCTAATCACATGGACAAACCCATAGACAGGTAACAACCTTTACACGTCACACATTGTTTGAACATGTAAACAAAATGACAGAAAAAAACTGACTTGATATATTGATTATTATTGCCCTCACTTTCTCACTTTGGTACATCAAAATATATAAGAACTCCTAGGTTATAAATGTTCCCTTGACAACTAATAATTAATTAGTTAGGGAATATAATCAGAAAGCACTTAGAAAACACACATGGCTGTAATATGCTCTTGCCCGTGCTAAGTAAATATGGCACACACATGATACTCATGCCCATGCTATCACACATGACACACACATGATCAGATTGTGGATTTGTCAACACTCCCCCTCAAGCTA
The DNA here is from genome assembly GCA_002914805.1 of Parasponia andersonii. NCBI lineage: Eukaryota > Viridiplantae > Streptophyta > Magnoliopsida > Rosales > Cannabaceae > Trema > Trema andersonii. Next base: position 156,905 of record JXTB01000633.1, on the reverse strand, counting down.
GTGAGCAAATGTTGTCCATTCCCAACTTGCTTGTGATTCGTTAGAACAAGTGACTTGGAAGTCCCTTAGTAAAAATGTCTGCCAATTGTCCTTCTGCTGACACATAGGGCGTGCAAATTAGACCACTATCTAGTTTCTCTTTGATAAAGTGTCGATCTACTTCCACATGTTTAGTGCGATCATGTTGTACTGGATTAATGAGCTATATTTATCGCAGATTTGTTATCGCAATATAGTTTCATATTTCCTTTCCACTTGATACCCAAGTCTTCCATGATGATCTTGAGCAACAAAAGTTCACAAATTTCATGTGCCATAGCCCTAACTTCTACCTCAGCACTTGATCTGGCTACTACAGACTGTTTTTTACTCCTCCAAATAACCAGGTTCCCTCTCAAGAAAGTACAATACTCAGATGTTGATTTGCGATCCACTACTGAGCCTGCCCAATTTGTATTTGTGTAGGCTTCCAAACTAAGTTCTCTTTTAGTTTGGAGAAAACAGCTTTTCCTGGGGTAGACTTCAAGTATTGTAGGATTCGATGAACAACTTTCAAATGATACTCTTTTGGAGAATGCATGAACTGACTCACTACACTTACAGCATAAGCAATATCTAGTTGTGTATGAGACAAATAATGAGTTTCCCTACTAATCTTTGGTATCTTCCCATGTTTACCATTGTATCTTCTATAGTTTCATGTTACACCCCGCTCATTTGGCTCCCTAAATCCAAATGTTGTTGCTCATGGTTCTAAGCTCCTCTATATATATACTGCTCACCCAAAAGAATTAAGGAAGGCCCTAGAACGTGGTGGACACTTCTAGAATGATCAAGAGAAGTCTTTGCCATATTAGAAGACTCTAGATGGCACTACTAAATCCTAGAAGGCTTTAGACAAAGCCAGATGGTACTAGATAGGTTGGACGGTCCTAAAAGCTCCTAAAATGACTTAGAAGAGCCAAGATAGTGGGTGAACCTCTTAGAAGGATCTAGATCATGTTTGTTCTAGATTTCTCTATGTAAATATCTTTGTAGATATTGTAACTTTATTTGAGAATATTCTAGACCTTTTGTAAGATCATGTCATTTAGCACGATCATAACCCTTGGTTGCTTTAGGTTTTGCCTATATAAAGGACCCATTGGGTTCATTTGTACACAAGTCCCATTTGTGAGAGTTATAAGCATTCTAAGAGTAATACAAAGCCATTATTCACTCAAACGCTCTTATTCTTACCACTTTGTCTTAAAGCTTACTCTAAGTCCCTTTCTTGAGTGTTAGTAGGCTGACTTAGTGCAACGGACTATACTAAGTACCGCACGATTGTCTAGTTTGAGGCTAGGGTCGTGACATTCAGCTAACTTGTGATTTCGTTCAATAAGAGTTTCAGATGGCTTACAACCTAGCATTCCAGTCTCCTGAAGTAGGTCAAGAGTATATTTTTGTTGAGATGAATATGCCCTTTTTGGAGTATGCTACTTCAATCCCCAAGAAGTATTTTAGCTTCCCCGTATCTTTTATCTCAAAATCTTTAGCTAATTGGTTCCTAAGCTTACCAATTTCGTCGAGATCATCTCCAGTCACGATAATATCGTCAACATACACAATTAGGGCAATAATCTTGTTAAATCCTGATTTCTTGAAAAAGAGAGTATGATCGCCTTGCGATTGTTTGAACCCTACTTTTTTCATGGCATTGGTAAATCTTCCAAACTATGTTCTAGGAGATTGCTTCAATCTATAAAGAGCTTTCTTCAACCTGCACACATCATTAGTTCTGAATTCTGTTGTAAAGCCAGGAGGTGCATCCATATAGACTTCGTCCTCTAGGTCACCGTGTAAAAATGCATTTTTTACATCAAATTTTTGTAATGACCATTGAATGTTAGCGACTAGGAACAACAAGACTAGCAGTATTCATTTTTGCAACTGGGGCAAATGTTTCTTGATAATCTACACCATATGTTTGAGTATATCCCTTTGCTACAAGCCTCGCCTTATACCTTTCTAAAGACCCACTAGTATTGTATTTAATAGTGTACACCCACTTGCACCCTACTAGCTTTTTTCCTTTTGGCAATTCAACTATATCCCATGTCTCATTTTTTTTCAGAGCCTTCATCTCCTCATGCATAGCCTTTGTCCACTCTTCACTCTTAAGGGCCTCTTGGACTGTTTGAGGAGTTTGAATGGCATGTAGTTTAGTGAGAAATGTTCTATAAGCAGAAGAAAGTGTATCAAAGGAAATAAAATTGGCTATGGAATGTTGTGCACATTTTCATGTACCTTTTCTTATGGCAATTGGAATTATCAAGATCCATAAACTCAATGGGAGAAAGATTTGTTTGGAAAGAGACATTGGAATGACTTTCCTTACCTGTTACAAGAGACTCTTAAACTTGCGCTGGTTTGGGATCAACTTTCCTCCTTGAATACACTATTAGTAGCGAAGTAGGACCATCTTTCCCTGTTTTCTCATTATTGGTAATAGTAGATGAAGGAAAGGAAGTAATTTCAGGGACTCTTTCTGGGATTTCAAGAACCACAGAAGCTGTTTCAAGAGTTTCAGGGGCTGTTTCTGAGATTTCAGGGGTTGGTTCTGATGTTTGCAGGCATGTTTCAAGAGTTTTAGGTGCTGCAAGGTCAATTTCACTAAACCCAAGACCCAAACTAATCTTATTTTCCATGGAATGCTCCCCCTGAAGATAGGATTCACCAAAAAAAGACTTGTTTTCAGCAAAGGTAACGTCTCTTGTAACAAAAAATTTCTTAGAGTAGAGTTTGGATGATAGCATTTATACCCCTTTTTAGTTGGAGAGTACCCGATAAAGACACATTTAAGAGCCCTTGGATCTAATTTACCACGGTTTTGTGTATGAATTTGAACATAAGAGACACAACCAAATATCTTGGGTGGCAAGTAACTAGATTTATTGAATTCAGGCTAGAATTGTGACAAAGCACTTAATGGAGTTTTATTTCCCAACACTCTTGAGGGTAAACTATTTATAAGATAGGCTACAGTTAATACGGCTTCTCCCCAATAGTTTTTAGGCACTTGTTTTTCAAAAAGTAGGGCTCGGGTGGTTTCAAGAAGATGATGGTTTTCATGTTCAGCAATCCCGTTTTGTTGAGGTGTATATATACATGATGACTCATGTATGATCCCTTCTTTTAGGAAAACATGTGACAAAAACTAATTAAAGTATTTCTTCCCATTGTCTGATCGAATATGCTTAATTTGAACCTTAAACTGATTTTGAATCATTTTTAGAAAGTTTGGAAAGATTGTATTAACATCATATTTATTTCTCGTGAGAAACAACCAAGTAACACGAATATAATCATCAATAAAAGAAATAAGCCAACAAGCTCCAGTAATGTTTGGAATCCTAGAGGATCCCCAGACGTCAGTATGAATCAATGAAAATGGATATAAAGATTTATTATTTCTTAAAGGAAATGAAACATGATGATGTTTAGCAAATTGGAACACTTCACAATGAAAAGATTTATCATCCACACCTTTAAACAAAACAGGAAACATAGTTTTCAAAACAGAGAAGGATGGAAGTCCTAAATGAAAATGGTGAAGCCAAATCTGAGATTGGTTTATTGGAATTTTTTCAGAGAATTGAGATAATGGTAATCAACTTTCGTCTCCGCCACCACTAGTATCCAAAAAGTAGTCCTTCTCTCTCCGTAGCAAGCCTAGTCATCTTCCTCGTAACTAGTTCCTGGAAGACACAATGATTAGGAAGAAACACAGCTTTGTAGTTTAAATCTTTGGTTAATTTATGAATAGACAATGGATTAATGGAAAGCTTAGGCACATGAAGTACAGATTTTAGTGTAAGGGAAGGTGTGAGAGGAGTAGTCCCCTTTCCAGCAATAGATGCCAGTGTAACTCTTATTTTTTGATTTCCAAGACATGGGGTGTCTGTAGTGAAATAGGGTGATGAATTGGTCACGTGATCAGTAGCACCTGAGTCAATAATCCAGATTTGGCTTGTTTGATAGTCCTTTGAGACACTAAGAGCATGGGATGAGGATTGATTTCCCGAGTGTGCCAATGAACATGAACTAGCCGATTTTTCCATTGACGTAAGGAAGCTCCAGATCCTTTTCAATCTCCTCTTTGTTTAGTGTGCTTATCTCAGGTTCATTGTTGGTGTAGCCTTTGTCAGGATTAGAACCTGAAATAACAACATTTGCTTGACTGTTTCTTGGGGTATATTGTTGCTAATTGTTGTTTCCACCAAATGGTGGTTTCCCTATGAGTTTCCAGCACATCTCCTTAGTATGCCTTGGTTTCTTGCAATAATTGCACCAAAGATCGTCCTAATTGACCGGTGGCTGATATGATTCTCTATTGTCTTGATTTGGCTTTGAACCACCAAAAATGTTTAGTGATAGCTTCTTTGTTGCCACAAGGGCAGACCTTTTAACAGCAAGGGAATCAAACATCACACTCCTCCTTCCTTCCTCAGCTTGAATGATGGAGATGACTTCATTTAAGGAAGGCAGCTCCTCCTTTTCGAGTACTTGTATTCGGACCTGACCGAATTCCATATTTAGTCCAGACAAGAATTCAAATATTCTTTCTCTTTCCACAAATTTCAACATCATTGAAGCATCCTCACTGCATTTAATCTTAAGACTTTGGTAGTAATCAAGTTCAAGCCATAAACCATTAAAGGTGTTATAATAATCTATAACAGACATTGCACCTTATTTTGTTGAATGAATCTTGGTTTTAATTCCATAAAACAAGGCTGCATCTTTGACTTTGGAATACGTGTGCTTCATGGTATATCTTTGGCAGTGGTCAGGAACATACAGTTTCCACTATAATCTCAAGTTGCATTGAATCCCAAAGCCATGACATGATCAAAGAATCCTCTGTGTTCCAGGCCTCAAACTTTGGATCATCTTTGCTTGGTGGAGGTCCAATTAAATGGTTGAGCTTTCCTTTCCCTTTCAGTTTCGTTCAAACCACTTGAGATCAAATCGGATAATTTTTCTCGTTTAGACGATAGGATGGTTGAATAATCTGAAGGTCATTAGATAGAGTTGAGCTGGTTGATTGTCATTAGTTTGTGTTGGATTTGAGGTTTCAGAAACAGCAGACGTTGTGGTTTTTCTAGGTAATAAGGAATAGTTTTTTTCTAGAGTTTGTGGCTGTAATAATATTTCTAGTTGAAGGTACTTAAAGTGGAATTATAAAAATGGTACAAGTGCCCTAAGAAATTTCAGCAATGAAAGCTGAACAGAGAGGAAAAAAAAATCAGAACACTCTGTTTTGAACTCAAAAAATAAGGTAACGAAAAAAGGCAATATAGCCTTGGCAATGAAGGCCAGAGATGAACTCTTTTTTAGGTTAAAACCTTCTCTGATACCATGTAAACAAAATGATAGAAAAAAAAATGATTTGACATATTGATTATTATTGCCCTCACTTTCTCACTTCGGTACATCAAAATATATAAGAACTCCTAAGTTACAAATATTCCCCTGACAACTAATATTTAATTAGCTTGGGAATATAATCAGAAAGCACTTAGAAAACACATGGCTGTAATATGCTCTTGCCCATGCTAAGTACATATGGCACACACATGATACTCATGCCCATGCTATCACACATGACACACACATGATCAGATTGTGGATTTGTCAACAGAACATAACTACCCAGAATCTGTCTCACATTATAGAAAGCTAACATAATATGCAATTTCATACTAAACAAACATTAGGCAAATGTTCCTCCTTAAGTTGCAACAACGAACTGTTTTGTAGCAAATATAAACCAAAACAGTTCATAGCAAATACAAACCAGCATACCTTTGCGTAACTTCCATCTAGAGCTATGGCTAGACTGCAATCAGCAATAGCATCACAAATTTGACCCAATGCTTGGTTTGCTGCAGCACGATTGCAAAAACAGATTGCCGCAAATCGACGTGATTCAATACTGCTAGATAGGGCAACAGTATAATGGTCCACTGCTTCTGAGTATTTTCCTGATTTAAATGCTTCATTACCTGCATTCTTTTATACATAAGAACAAAAAATTAATTGATGCATTAAAAAATAACAAAAGACCACAAAAAAATCATTTCCTCCCAATCTTAGGACTTAAAATGTGGTTTAATTGTTATTTTAAACTCCGGTCCATAACCATTCCCCCTCCCCTCTAACCAAAACGTATTGAAATCCACCTACAAATCGTCTCAGCTCTCTCCCTCCTTTCATCTTTCCCTCCTATCAAACATATCCTTGATAATATTTGATAATGAAAGGAAAGGAAAGTTTGACCTACCTTTATCAACCATAAGAATCATAATTCAACATATCAAACGAGCACAGTAATTATCAATAAAACTTGGATCATCTCAAAACAATATTTAATGGAGAGGTGGAGAATACGTGTTCAAAAAGTGAAACAGTAATCTAAACAGAGGGTAGGAGATTGATATAGAACTATGTGCTACCACTCTTCAACTTGAACACTGGCAAATTAAAATTCTAGCAAACTCAAGTATCATCCAGGGAGTTTAAGGCCTGTTTGGTATGCCTTTCAAATTTAGTTTTATGTTAAATGAGAAAAATAAAAAACAAGTCCCAATGTCCGTGTTTGGCAGCCCATTTTTGGGTCCAATGTTTAAAAACATTACCCAAAAAAATCTAGAAAACAAGAAACGTCAAACTGACATTTTCTCTCTTCAAACCCAATTTAATCTAGAAAACAGGAAACATCAAATTGACGCTTTCTCTTCAAACCCCAAAATCGGCCTCCCTCATTTAATTAACCTTTGTTCGCCATTCAAGCTAATGCCTGAAACCTTCCCCCACTCACATCTCGTCTTCAAAGTCTCAGGTAGTTGGGTTTTCATCCACAAGGCGTTGATAATCCCGAACTCTATAAAATGAAGCTTGATTTTATGTGTGAATTGGGTTTATGATTTGTGCTTTTCGAGTTATTTTGGCTGAGATTTTTGGTAGTTGTGATCTGATGATCTATAAATCAAAGTGTGATTATGTTTTCTTTCTTTTATTTATTTTTTCTTTTTTTCCATTCTGCATCTTGAGTGCAATTCTTTACATTATGCAGCTAGAGAGCTGCCCCATTAGGCACATGGCATAACACAAAAATATTTGTGCCAAGCACGGCATAGCACGAAGTGACCTTAGGTCGTGTCGGGGCTCATGATTTCAGGCAGTTGGATCATCATGGCAAGACACGACATTGAGCACGACACAACCTACAAAGCACGAAAAGCACCAAACTAGGTCTGAAATTTTTTTTTATTTTAACTTAACAATCTTATATGACTACTTAAGTTATAAAATAATGGATGAATGATATTGGTGATTATTATTATATAAGAACTGAATAAAAATTAATATAAGATCTCATACCTAAATTCATATAAAAGATTTGTTCACTTATTGGTTAATTTTAATTGTCTATTAGAATAAACAACTAATATAATTTGGGCTCACTATATCTGGCACAATTCGATATGGGTCTAGCATAAGCACAAGCACAAGCACGGCACGAGACGTGTTTGTGCTTGTGGACTATGCCAAGCCTAAGACTTTTAAGCTTGGGCCAATACAAACACGACACGATATTTTATTAAGTTGTGTCAAGCACAACATGAAACATGAGTATGCCTTACTACTCACCGACATGGCCCATTTGACATCTTTAGATGTAGCTCTTCATATTTACTACATTCAAGTCCTTCGCTTTACTCCCCCTTAATGAACTGAAACCTTGGAAAAACTAAAAAGAAAGAACTAACTAGGATTGAGAAACTGATTTTGATGGAGTTTGATCAATAATTTCGTATGGCTTTTCTGATTGTTTGTTTTTTTGTTTTTTGTTTATCTAAAGATTTATAATCTACTTCTCCTAGTAATTACTTTAACTTGGACAGTTGTACACTCTTACGAAATACTAGTATGACTTCCTTTGATATGTATAAAAGAGATTAATACTCCATTGTACTGCTAAATAATGGAAAAAAAAAATGCTCAATGAAATGTCTATGAGACGTCTTTGTTTTTTATTTCTTTTTCTGGGCTTCAATGATTTGGTAAATCGTGTATTTTGTTGGTATGTACTTAACCGTTAACCCTTCTAGGGTTGCTATGATTATGGTGATGGATGGTGCTCAATTAAATGATCGATGTTCATATACCAATCCGCTTTTGTTATTTGCCTGTGCTCATTAATTTTTGGTTCTAAAATTTGAAATATGATAATGGGTAATCGTGGAGTACTATGTTGAAATACATGTCATAATAAATATCTAATTCTTTTAATATGATGTAAATTTATTAGTATGTCTTTGCAATTGCAGCCTTGCTTCGCGGTGGAAAGCAACATTTACATATTAATTAGGACCACGCATTGTAATCCCGGAATAAACTCCAAGAATGGAGGGATAAGAAGAAATGAATTTGTAGAATTTCAGAATTATTTATTCCTATTTTTCTGATTTCCTTTATTTATTTTTTCTCTGTCTTATGGGTGTTTTGATTAGTTTGTTTTCAGCAACCAGTTTCATGTTCTTTATTTCAGGGTTTGTGTTTTATTTTTCTTTTTCTGTTTTTAGGCTTGGAATCCCTATTTTTTAGGGATTGGTTTTTGGTCTATTTTTAGAGTTTGTCTTTCCTTGAAGTCTCTATAAAACCTGATTGTATTTTGTGTTGTGTATGTAAGTAAAATAAGAGAGTTTTCTCTCTAATTTCTTCATGGTATCAGAGCTGAAAATCTGAACCAAACCCTTAAAAAAATACAAAATGGTCTCAGATTCAGGTTTTGAGGTAACCTCCAGAAGTCAATGTGCAAATCCACCTCTGCTTAGCAATTCTGAAGGTGTTGTCTTGCCTATTACTAGTCACAAACTCAACGGTCAGGACTATCTTCAATGGTCCCAGTCCGTGATGTTCATATGCGGAAAGGACAAAGATGATTACCTTACAGGTGTTGCTGCAGCGCCACCAAGGGAAGATTCGAAATACAAGGTCTGGAAATCTGAAAACATCATAATTATGTCATGGTTAATTAATTCCATGACTAACGATGTTGGGGAAGATTTCATGTTCTATGCAACAGCCAAGGAAATTTGGGATGTTGCTAAAATCTCTTACTCCGATAAGGAAAATACATCGGAACTCTTTGAAATAAAAGGGTTGATTCATGATCTTCGACAAGGTGAGTTTACTGTCACTCAGTACTTCAATACCTTGAAAGGATATTGGAAGCAACTTGATTTATTTGAAGACTCTAAGGTGAGATGTCCAGAATGTAATGATAAATATAAAAAGATTGTTGAAAAGGATAGAGTATTCAAGTTCCTATTAGGGCTGAACAAAAATCTAGATGAGGTAAGAGAAAGAATAATGGCAATCAAGCCTTTGCCATCAATTCAAGAAGTTTTTTCAGAAGTAAGAAGAGAAGCAAGCAGGAAGAAAATTATGCTTAGACCACAAAATCCATCAACGCCCAACCCAAATGAGAGTTCTGCACTTATGACTCGAAATATCAGCTTCTCAACTGATAACCGTGCCTGAAAAAGGAGGAAGACCCTGGTGTGAGCATTGCAAAAAACCAGATCACATCGAACAAACCTGCTAGAATCTTCATGGAAAGCCGCTTGATTGGAAACCACGGGAAAGCCGTGGCTATACAGCTGCTGGACAAAAACAATCAGCTGCAGAAATCAGTCCATTCAACAAAGAACAGTTGGAAATTCTTCAGAAAATGCTTAACCAGACCTTCAATCACTTCCAACCAGCTGTATCTCAGCCAGCTCTAGCGGCAATCAATGTGAGTATTGGTTCAGTTGCACAACGAGGTAATTTTTCCACTGCCTTGAGAACTCAGTCTGAGAAAAATAACTCCTGGATAGTTGACTCAAGAGCATCAGACCACATGACGGATATCCCATCTTTTTCTTATACTTTTGCACCTTGCTCTAAAAATTTTATGGTAAACATTGCTGATGGTTCCTTAAACAACGTGGTTGGAACAGGCTCGATAGTTTTATCCAAAGATCTTATTTTAAAATCAATTCTAATGGTTCTAATTTTGGGTTGTAACTTATTGTCTGTAAGCAAACTTACAAAGGATTTGACATGTTTTACTAACTTCTTCACTACACATTGTGAATTTCAGGACTTAGAATCGGGGAGGATGATTGGCAATGCTAAAGAATGTATAAGACTCTATCTTCTGAGGATTCACGAATTCTTGATAAACAAGTTCACAATGCAAGGGGTGCGTCATTTCCTGTTTTACTTTCTTCTAATAAATAGAATACAATTTTGCTTTGGCACTACAGATAAGGTCACCCTAATTTTTTATACTTGAAAAAAATATTTCCACATTTATTTGATGATATTAATCCAAAATTCTTACAATGTGAAATTTGTCAATTGTCCAAGCATACTAGATCCAATTACCCTATTTACACGTATAAACCATCTTAACCATTTTCTATCATTCACAGTGACATCTTGGGATATTTTAGAGTCAATAACATCTCAAGAAGTAGATAGTTTATGTCATTTATTGATGATCATACTAGGGTAACTTGGTTTTATCTGATGAAAGAAAAGTCGGAAGTAAAAGCCATTTTTCAAAATTTTCATGATATGATACACACAGTTTCAAACAAAAATCAAAGTGTTTAGATCAGACAATGCTAGAGAGTATTTTAACACCATACTTGGGAACTTTTTTGAGAACAATGGTATAATCCAACAAATTTCATGTTCTGATACTCCTCAACAAAATGAAATTGTAGAAAGGAAAAATAGGTATTTACTTGAGATTGCTCGATCCCTTATATTTTCAATGAATGTGCCTAAGAAATTTTGGGAGGAAATTGTCTTAATTATAACCTATCTAATAAACCGAATGCCTTCACAGGTCCTTAAGTTCAAAACTATTTGCCAAACGCTGCTCTCATGTTATCCCAATACTAGAATCATCAACATCCTATCTCCAAAAATCTTCGAGTGTATTGTGTTTGTACATAATCACTCTCAACATCGGAGTAAATTAGATCCTAAGGCTATTAAATACATATTTCTTAGTTACTCTCCTAGTCAAAAAAGTAACAAACGTTACTCAAATATCACTCGCAAATTTTACACCACAATGGATATAACCTTTTTTGAAACAGAATCATATTTTCTAAAAGTTTACATTCAGGGGGAGAAACCAGAAGTTCAAGAATGCAAATTTTGGCAAGAACCAGAAATCTCAACACCTCGACCACCCAAGGCCAACATTATCCCCAATGAACATAATTTGCCCATCATACCCAAAAGCAATGAACCTGACACAATTGAAACCGCTCCAAAAACTCCTCCACATGGCCAACACCACACACAACCTACAAATTCAAAGCTACATGTGTACTCAAGAAAGAAGAAACCTTAAGTGGAGAAAGAGCCTCATATATTGTTTAAACAGAACCAAGAATCCAACTCAGCTCCACAAAGTCCAGGTAGTACAACTCTCGAGTCTTTTCCTTTGTATAGCACTGATAATGATCTTGATATTTCCATTGCTCTGAGGAAGGGTATAAGGTCTTGCACACAACACCATATTACCCAGTTTATCTCATATGATGGTCTCTCACCAAGATTTCGTACTTTCACTACAAATATGACTATTGTAGACACCCCCAAAGACATCTATGAGGCCCTCAAAAGACCAGAGTGAAAGGCAGCAATTGGAGATGAAATTAATGTATTGAAGATAAATGGAACTTGGGAAATCTATGATCTTCCTCAAGGAAAATTGCCAATAGGATGCAAGTGGATCTTCAACGTCAAATACAAACCCGACGAAACAGTTGGTCGTTACAAGGCAAGGTTGGTAGCCAAAAGTACACAGATCCATAGCTTGGACTACCAAGAGACATTTGCCCCAGTAGCAAAACTAAATATTGTCAGTATTCTACTCTCATTGGCAGCAAATTGTGATTGGCCCCTTTATCAACTTGATGTGAAAAAAGTATTTCTCAACGATGATTTGCAAAATGAGGTTTATATGGAGATTCCCCCTGGATTCAAGATGCCAAGCAATTCTAACAAAGTATGTAGGCTGAGAAAATCGCTTTATGGTCTCAAACAGTCTCCAAGGGCATGATTCGAAAGATTTACAAAGGTCGTCAAAGAACATGATTACACTCAGGGGCAGACCAATCATACTTTATTCTCTAGACGTTCACGAGAAGGAAAAATTGTTATTCTTATCGTGTATGTGGACGACTTCATTTTAACTGGGGACTACTTGGAAGAAACGAGCAGAATAAAAAATGTACTTGCAAAAGAATTTGAAGTAAAAGACCTAGGAAACCTAAAATATTTTCTAGGGATGGAGGTGGCTCGATACAAGAAAGGCATCTCAATTTCTCAGCGCAAATAGATCCTAGATTTACTTAAGGAGACAGGAATGTTAGGCTGCAAACCTGCTACTACTCTCATGGAGTCCAACAACAAATTTGGATTTAAAAATGACTGTGCCCCTGTTGATAAGAGCAGATACCAACGTCTGGTAGGTAAACTCATCTATCTAGCTCAGACACGGTCTGACATCAGATTCTCAATAAGTGTTGTTAGTCAATTTATGAACAACCTTAATGAGGAACTCCTTGAAGCACTTTATAAAATTCTCAGTACTTGAAGATAACCCTAGGGAAGGGCTTGTTCTCAAAAAGGGAAATAGTAGAGAAATTGAAATATATTCTAATGCTGACTAGGCAGGGTCCGTTACTGACAGGAGATCCACTACAGGATATTGCACTTATGTTTGGGGGAGCTTGGTAACTTGGAGGAGTAAGAAACAATCTATAGTTGCTAGAAGCACTGCAAAAGCTGAATATCGTGCTCTAACTTTGAGCATATGTGAAGGAATGTGGCTGAAAAGGTTACTAAAGGAACTTGGAATTACGGTTACAAACTCTATGAAGGTGTTGTGCGACAATTTAGCAGCAATCAGCGTTGCAAAAAATCCTGTGCATCACGATCATACTAAACATGTTGAACTTGATCGGTATTTCATTAAGAAAAAGGTCGAAGAAGGGATACTTAAACTTGTTTATACCTCCACCAACTCACAAGCTGCTGATGTTCTAACTAAGTCGCTGCCAAGAGAAAAGTTAGAAGTCTTAATATCTAAGCTAGGAATGATTAACATATTCCTAACTTAAAGAGGAGTGTGGAATTTCAGAATTGTTTATTCCTAATTTTCTGATTTCCTTTATTTATTTTTCTTCCTTGTCTTATGGGTGTTTTGGCTGGTTTATTTTCAGCAACCAGTTTCATGTTCCTTGTTTCAGAGTTTGTGTTTTATTTTTCGTTTTCTGTTTTTAGGCTTGGAATCCTTATTTTTCAGAGACTGGTTTTTGGTCTGTTTTTTAGAGGTTATCTTTCCTTGAAATCTCTATAAAACCTGATTGTATTTTGTGTTGTGTATGTAAGTAAAATAAGAGGGTTTTCTCTCTAATTTCTTCAGAATTACGTGGTATAAAGCTCTAGGTATTATTAAAACAAGCTCTTGGTATAAAGACAACCAGTAAAGAATGGAGGAATAAGAAGAAATGAATTACGTGGAATTGCATCCAATTTAGTTTCTTGTCATGGAAGAAAACTCCTAGTAGTGTTTGTGAGAAATTGAAGATCAATAATGTGTAGTAATAAAAAAAATCAATAAATATAAATTACTTGAATATTTTTCTGAAAATAAATTTGTTTTACCATAGAAAATTTATTCTAAAAAACAAACCAACCAAACATGTATTTTGTTTCTCATGTTTGAAAATAACACAACCAAACATGATTTCAGACTTTTTTTATCTTAGAAACAACAAGACAATACTGCAACCAAACAGGTTTTCAAATACAAGTATTGTATCACAAGTCTTAGAATCCCACTTTAAATACTCCATATTCAAATCACATATTTTCAAATCATGAACCAAACGGGTTCTAACTTCTAATCGAGAATCAAAGTACGGAACAGATTTCAAAACAAACAAAGAGGTTACCTTATGGTGTAAAAGGTCACGTATAGTGACAGCCAATGAAGCAGATGAGTCCATATCCTTACTCACAGACCTAAAAATTTGAAACTATTAATCATAACATCTGAACTTTTAACAGAAAAAGCCATCTTTTTTTTTTCGGGCTTCTTGTGGATAGAAAGGATAATCCAGTTGCTTTTAAGATATAATTACTTACTCATCCTTAGTTGATCCAACTTGCTTCAGTTTATCAAGTAAAGGAAGAGCAGCCTCAAACCTTCCCAAATAAAAGTAAGACTTGGATATCAAGCACCACCTCCAGAGCCTCACAAATAAATGATGTTCACTTGGAGAACCATATACATTTGCTGATGGATACACCGAAGAAAAATTCTTTTCAGCAAAAGACAAACTCTTCTCACACAGCTGAATCGCCTCCTCATGCCTCCTCAACTATCATAAAACCAAAAATTAGATAAATTGCTTATATGCAGATATCCAAAGTTCTAATATTAGTGAATTGAGTACACTACATACCATTAGAAGAGCCTCTGCCTTCATTTTAAGTAATTTTTCTGAGTACAAACAAATCAATAGGGCTTCAGAAATTATTTCTAAAGCATCGAGGCCTGCATCAGGATTTTTCTGTTCCAAAAGTTTAGTGGATTGATCTATACAATCAGCCACTTTCTGCAAAACAAGGAAACCACATAAACAGTCATTAGATAGCTAATAAGGACTTGATCTACTTTACACTCAAATACACAAACAACCTGCACATATTCAATTGAAAACAGAAAAGCCATTACTTAGCATAAGCACAACAGATGTGGGCTACTAGGAGGATGTTGGAAACTGCTGAATTTAGTGTGCCAAGGAATTATACAAAGTTGACTTTTTTGAATCTTCTTGATTGTTTTTCATTTTCCAGATTTTTAGTTTTCTGATTTGTGTAGATTCTCCCCTCATAAATCATTGACATGATTGTATCCCTATAAATCAGCACTTTATTGTAAATAGGGTAGTTGCCCGGGGTTAACTGATAGTCTATTTAGGTTATTTTTTCCTCGCTCGGTAAAAAATTCATATTCAGATTTCCGTTCAGAAATTGCACAGAGAGCTTCATTATTCTGAAGAAAATATCTACTAAAGTTATGTAAAGTTCAGTCTATAATTGAGTTATTGTTTGTTGTCAAGTTTGTGAATCATACATTTGTAATCAACTTTTTTAACAATCCTGGATTCTTCTCTGGTGTCATATAGAGTGGCTTAAATAAAGAATAGATGCAGAACCAAAAAAAATAATGACCTGAAAAATACGATCATAAATAAAGAAACTACGTGCTAAAGACCAACTGACAGAATTTAATCAGCAGATAACTAATAAGCAATTGGTTTGAACTCTGATCAAACGAAAATACAAAAATAAGATTGGATCAACAATATAACAGAACATAAATGCAGTACCTGAGCTTTTTGTTGACCATCAGCAGCATCTAATATAATTCTCCGGTCCAAACACCCACCAGCCCCAATTTCCAAGCACTTATTAAAGAATTGCAATGCATTTTCAATTTCCCCCAGCACAAGATGACAACTGCGACTCCATTAAGTACATATTATAATGACATATAATGTCTTCGAATAGAAAAGAACAGGAGATGAGAAATCACACTCAATTTTTTTTTAATAAGAAACAAAAAACTGTAAATGAAGATCAAAAAATTAAGTATGTATAAGATGAGAGAATAAGGTAACCTGAAAAACAAGAAACATAAAATATAACAAACTAAAGCAGGAACTGAAAGAACAAAATAGATCAAAACACCACCAGACCAAGCATTTTTCCAGCCAAGAGCAACTAAAGAAATCGGAAAATCTTTAAATTCCTTAGGCACCAATGCCCAAACAAAAGCTAAAAACTTAATTTTCTCCCATAAAACATATACAACTTCAACGTGCATGAAATCAAGTTGGAGTCTTATATGACAAATTTTGTGTCATGGAGGAAATTTCTAACGCCCCAGTATCATTTTGCATGTTCCATCCAGTAAGACCCTTATCCAAAACCTTGATCAGTGTTTGCTACCAACCATTACTCTACATTTTAAGTTTTGTTTAGTTTGGCAGGTTTCTGATTTTGTTTACTCAATTTTTTTCTTTTACTTGCACTAATTTTTGAAGTTAAGGGTGATCTTATGTAATTTCTACAATCACTGGTCAGGGGCCAGTAGTTGTTGTCCAGTGTCCACAAGTCAAAATTCAGGTTTTTATTTATCTTCCTTCCTTTCTTTTGTCCATCCACTTCTGAAATTAGAATTACTTTAGTTTTACATAAATTTCCCATTCAGAATAGAAACCCCGAGATTTTGGGGTCCTAATTCAAACGGTGAGCAAATCGAAATTCCCCAACTCAAGCTAGGCAAGGCTCAACTACTAATGGCTAGTCGCAGGCTCTACCTAATAAAAAATGGAACTAGAGAAAGGAGATTGCTGTTTGAATTTTTTCTGATCTCTACAACTAGATGTGAAGTAAATATGTCATCACACAAGTATGTGTTGCTTAAAACGCAAAGCATATGAATGACACATCATTACTAAAATTCTACGCATAATCTAAAAGTAGGTAATTTCATCCTGTACAAATATCAGTTTCGATGCCTTACTTTGCAGCTCTTACTTGAGCTTTGAGAAAGCTGGGATCTAATGCAGCAGCCATCATGCAGTCCCCTATAGCTTCCCTTATCCTTAGAAGGCACATGCGGGCCGCTGCACGATTGCTATAGCAGAGCAGAAGTGGCTTAAGACAGGAGCCTGATCGTTCACTCAAAGGTACAGAAATGATTCCCTGTGTGTAAAACTCCTCGGCTTTTGAAAGATCCCCTTTTCTGTAAGATTGATTTCCCCTGATAAAAAACCATATATGTAAACGTAAATAATATAAGAATGATCATCAAAGTGAAATACAATAAATATTAAAGAAAACACAGACAGAGAGAGTTGAATAACCCGATAACCAAGAAAACACGTCACAGATAAATTAGTTGAAAACTTTTTAGCAGAGAGCACCTGAGTCGCCACTTCTCACAGGCTTCATGAATTTCAGCCGAGGAAGAACTATATTGGTTGAATTGTTTACTGGCTTCAAATTTGTCCGTTGCATTGGATGAAGATTGATTTGAGCTTGGATTAACAGAAGAATCACGGTCAACTCCAATCCTACTTTTCCTTCTAAGTCGATACTTCCTAGCTGATAATCTCTCCTGCCTAGCAGATGTTGCCGAAAACATAAAACTTTTCCCCTTGACATCTTCCAGACCTGAACTAAAATTAAACTGCATTCTAGGACTGTTTTCTTGCTTTTCCATGTCGGAACTATAATTCGCTATAGATTCCAGTGAAGCCACACCAGTGCCACTGCCACCATCAGCCTGCTCCATTTGAACACTGGAACAGGCAAATTCAGCCTTAGAAGGTGATGAACACCTCGGAATAAAAGATTTTTCACTATAGTACCCAAAATTCTCCTCAGTTAGTTCTTTCGATTCCTGATCACCTCTATCACTATATAAACCTTTTTCAGGAAGACCCAAATCTTCTACTTTAAGATCAGCAGGAACTGATGCATCTGAGGAACAGGTTCTACAATTATTGTCTTGGTGGAATGATCCACCCGGTTTTGCTGAAATTTCACTTGAGTGCTGATCAGTCACTGTGATTTCCTGATAGGGAGAGAAATCCATGGGGGAGTAACATCCAGGAGAGATTGGATTTTCTTGGGAACTGCTTTCCTTATAGGTTTGATCTTGGCCAAGCCGTTGCTTAACCGAAGACTTTTTCAACTTATGCTTTGTTTCCCTAAAACTTTTGTCCTTGATTGACCTGTTCTTTACAGTGAATTCCATTCTTTTATTTAGTTTAGGAAATAGACTTTCCTTCAGAGAGGAAGGATCACATATTGGAGTTTTTAAATCCACAGACGACACCCAAAATCCATCTGGAGAACTGGGAGAATTTTTTGTATTCTCTTTTTCTACTCCAACAGAAGCTTCCTCAGAAGCACTAGGTTGGAACTCAGGACTATTAGTTGAGAATAAAGGCTGTGAGGATGCTACATTTGCCTCTGTATCATTTACTTCCTGGTTCTTATGAAACTGCCCAACAGTGGCACTCTCAGCAAGTCCTGCCTGGAATGTAAATGGTTCAGAATTACACATACCCGATGCATATGCTGCTTTACTACCACTTTCAAATACATGGCTCTCTTCACTCCGTACGGAGCTACTCCCATTAGTCACTTCCACATCAACAAAAGAAACTTTAGAACCCTTATCAAAGGAATTAGTTTGTACACTTCTACTAGAAAAGTTAGAAACTTTACTACATCCTTTAGAAAACTTTCTATATCTTCTAGACCTGGATGCTGTCTCAGCATTGAAAAATGATTTCAAATTTGAAATTTCAGTCTTCTCAGCACCACGGACATTCTTAGAATCATTAATATTCAGCTTCCTCATCTCATCAGGAAGCTTAAATGCTGAGCTTGTACTAGAACCACCAGCAATATTACCACTACTTTCATATCGACATTCACATTTACCATCGACTTCTGGACCCAAAACATTATCTTGTGCCCCTACAGTGCTATTGCAACTCCCTAAATTTTCACTATTCAACCTCATCTTGTCTCCACTCTTTGCTTCCATGAGTTCATTCAAACTGGTACCGGTCCTACTGCTGCTTCCAAATACAAACACACCTGAATCATTATTCAAGTTCCAATTTCCATTTGTATTGGCTTTCTCAACAGCTTCTACTTTCTGAAACTCTGTTTGGCACTCTGCACCAGGAACTTGTTTTTCAATGTTTTCAACGGAGTCTCTCTTTTCCGAACTCAAATTCGATTCGGAATTACACCAACTAGCACCAAACACAAAATCCGAACAACTAGATTTCCCATCCTCAGTTTCGTGATCAATCGTCACGTTGCTACCATTACAACGTGACTGCTCAAAACTTCTGCTAAAATCAGCATCGCATTTTTCTGACTTCAAATTCGAGACTAAACCATTCGGATTAGCTCCGAAAACGAAACCCGCATCACCACGTTCCACACACACCGTCACTTGAGTCTCATGTTTCTTCTTTCCACAATCATAAGAGTTCGAATTCTTCGCAAATTCACACCATTTTGTCTTTCCTGTATTCAAATTCGAAACAGAACCAAACTTCCCGCAAGCTGGTTCAGGCTCTGTTTTCGTACTCTCATTATCATCAGAAGCCACTTCTTTCACTTTCCCATTAAACTGTTCCTTTTTCCCAGAAAAATCCATTCTCAGACCATTTTCCTTAGCCCCAAACACAAGACCCACGTTTTCATTTTGCTCAAATTCCGTACCTTTTTGAATATTCGAACTCACCGTGTCAATCCCACCTCCACTAAACTGCCCCTGCCCAGAATCCAAACTCTCGCTGAAACCACTCTTACTAGAACCAAACACAAAACCCACATTTCCATTATCAGAACTGGAAACACTAACCCCGCTCGACGAACGATACGGATTGAAACCCGGCCCAACCTCACTCGAACTCGCCCTCGACCTCCACCCAATCTGCCTCCGCACCTTCACGAGCCTCGGCCGCGACCGCCCCGGAGGCACCGCCGACCCCGATCGCGCAAACTCAGGAACATCACGATCAGGGCCACAGTCACAAACCGCACTGAAATTGAACGGCGACTCGGGCACGTAGCTGGGGTTCTGCAGAGGCGGAGATGGCTTGTGGTTCGGAGAGCGAGCATCGACCGCGGCGGGAGACATTTGGCGGTGAAAATGAGAGTATCGGAACACAGAAACGGCGAAACCCTTAGGGCTTCCGGATGGGGTTCGTGACTTTCGATTGGCTTGGTTTGGTTTGGAATCTCATGGTTTTGCTTGGTTGAGAAGCATAAGATGTAAATGTAATAGTATCAGAACAAAATGGAGTGAAGAGAACGACGACGAAGAAGAAGAAGAAGAGGGTTTTATTATGTTGTTTTAAATCGGACTGTTCCAACCCTCCAAACCACGAAAACCTCGAGTTTAAACTTGTGGCGTGGTGGGAATTATAGAAGTGGCACATTTTCTTTTTACTTTTCTATTTTTTATTTCTTAAATATTAGTTCCTAATTGGAAGCGTGACTTTCAATTATATTCAATCTCTTAATTTTTTATTTAATAACTCTTGAATTATACAATTATTATGACAATGATCCATTCCTCACAAATTGTTAAGTTTTTTTTAAACAAAAAATAATCACTAACAAATAATTAGATATTATTTAATTTATGAGTCAGAATCTCATTTTTAATCATAATTATTAAATTATGGATTTTGTATATAACTTATTTTTATCAAAAATTTAACAATTTATAAAAAAAATAATCATTACTGTAATAATTACATAAGTCTTGATAGTCTATTATGTAAGTTAAAAATTCATAGTCTTATTTTTTACAATAATTACCAAATTATGTGTTCTGTAATGATTTATTTCTGATATATTTAACGGTTTGTAACAAAAAAATCATTATTGCAATAATTACATAATTTAGAAATTATGACTATATAAATTGAAAATTCAAGGTCAAAATGATACAACAGATATAATTGAGAGGTTATTAATGTCATTAACCTAAACATGTAATATTCTCTGAGTTTCGGTAAAATATTAAATTTATGCGTCAGTTTTTATTTTATAATAACATTAACTAATTCTTGTAAAAGCTATATTAAGTTGCTACTTCAAATGAATATTTTTGTTATTAATGAAAGTTGCAAAATAGATAAGTATTTCACCTAATTTTAGGTGATATTTTATACTTTTTACTCCTAATAATATTTTTTCAAATTATTTTTATTGTTTTTATCAGTGTATAATGCGTATTTGTCTTATAGTGTTTAAATAAGTATGATACATTTATACTCTTAAAAAAATAGAATACATTGAGAAAACTATCAAATAAGTTTCAAGTTTTGCCTTTGGACAAATAAATATGTTGAACGTGTTTAGAAAAAAAAAAAAGCAAGTTTGGAATTATTTTTTGAGCTTTAAAAGATAGGATAAGTATATAGTAGATAATTAGATATATCTCACTAGAGTTTAGGATTTGTTCAACAATTTGTGGAATCTATTCTTTTGTTTTTTATAATTGTTTTGAAATTATTTTTGCAGTCAAATTTAATGCTCGCGTTTAAAAAGAAAAAACTCTACTAGTACATCCAAAAAATGGGCTCTACTTTATAAAAAATAAAATAAATAAAAAAAGTTGACTTTATCACAAAATTCCCCTAAAATATATTCATAAATATCTCAAACTAATTGAGCCATCTTCTTCGATTCATGCAATTGTCTTAAGAAAACATTAGCAATTATTTCAACAATACAATATTCCATTCATATTTGCAGAATAAGAAAAAGAAAGTGAATAGGAAAACTCAAATTTGTTATAGGAAAAATCAAATTTGTTTTATTTCTTCTTTGTCTATTGTTTCTTTGGCGGAAAAACATGTATTTATTCTATAAGGATTCAATTTATTATTGTTGAATTATAATTGTAGAGGTTCATTTCTATAATTACGAATTTAGGCCACAAGCAACATGTCAAAACAAATAGACATAAGAGCACAAATGTAGACACTGGGTGGCACCAACTAAAGTCTAACACTCAAGTCAATAAACAAGTCGATTGAAAGTATAAACAATAAGCGAAACAAACAATCGAATGAATGAATAAATACAGTCTAAAGTTGAAAATTCAAAGCCTTTTAGGTAGATAGTGGATGAATGTGCATATCCTAGATGACTCCGAGATGATCTTGTGAGACCTTAATCTCGAGAAATGGATACCTATACTAATGATAGTTGGATTGTAATCGAGAGTAGTTAATGGAGAATATGAGTGTTATCAAAAAGTAATATGAGAGAGTTAGAGTCAATGTGTCTTCAAATGCCTCCTCTAAGACCTTTGGTCCTTTATTTGTAAGAGTCTTCTGAGACCCATAAAAGCTTGATGCTCTAGTCTAGGATTCGTAGTACGTGGCCATCCTTTTCGAACTCCTCCATCAAAATAGGTCATAGATCCTGATTTTGTCGAGAGAATATCACTAATCCTCTGAAGTTAGTTAGGGGTCACTAGATTGGACTAGATTAAGGGCTCACTTTTTGTTTAGGGATGATTCCAACGTCTCTAGTCTCTGAAGTTGGTTATAGATCATCTAACTACATGTTTGACTTGATCTATAGGCGGAGTCCTTAGCTAGTGGATTTGATGAAGATAATCTTTTCATGAGTTGGAGCTAACTCTATAGGTTGGCCTTCTAGAATCCTAATTACTGATTATTTAGCCTAATTGTAGTATTGAAGGCTTTGTTGGATGAATGAGTCCATTACTCTTTGGCTCTTAATCATTGGTTCATTTTTTACCGCTATAATAATTAAGAGGAATGTCAAATACACTATTTTCTACACTATTTGAGTTTTATTATTTGACATATGGATTTCACTATTTAATTTCACATTTTAATAATGACTAGAAAAGTGTAATAGAAAGTATAATTAACATTTCCATATAAGTAATGTAATAAATTCTACACAGACCCTACATGAGGTGTTTTTATAATACCTGAACCATGTTTAGTACGTGAGAATGGAACTAGGATTGAAATTAAGATTATTTATCCTAATTCCATAGTTGATGCTAATTTGATATTGAGATAAATAATTCACAAATTCAAAATAGTCCTATATGATTGAGATAAGCTATAATCAATCCCATTTAACAGTTTGGGTTTACTACTCTCACACTTAATATTTGTGAGACTCATTCTATTTTCAAATTCCAATGCTAGTGGTTCCACATTAGGAATATAAAAATTTTAGTTAAGTTAAAATAAATTTAGAGTAAACTATAAAACAAAATGTCTTAAAATTTGAGTATTCTGTAATTTAAACTCTGAAATTTGGACTTTACAACATAATACCTTGAGATTAAGAATTTTTAAAAATTAATATCTCGAACTGACTTATAGAATAACATTAACAAGTTGTAATGCCCCAAGTCCCACATCGGGTATGCTCTGGGAAGATCATGAGTATTTAAGTGGTGGTCTATGAGCCCAAAAGTACATGCTCTGGGAAGATCATGGGTATTTAAGTGGTGGTCTATGAGCTCAAAAGTACCTTCAAGTTAGCACTTTTGGGTGAGGCCCAATGTTGTTACATTTGGTATCAGAGCCGACCCATTCCATACCTGTGTGGGCCTTGGAAAGCTACCACGGGCTGGAATCGTGGTGAATGTGGACTCCACCCATAGGGGTAATATGTTGGCTATTGAATGTGGACCCCCTAGCGAGGACACTAGACCCTTAACGGGGGGAGATTGTAATACCTCAAGTCCCACATCGGGTATGCTCTGGGAAGATCATAGGTATTTAAGTGGTAGTCTATGAGCCCAAAAGTACATGCTCTGGGAAGATCATTGATATTTAAGTGGTGGTCTATGAGCCCAAAAGTATCTTCAAGCTAGCACTTTTGGGTGAGACCCAGTAGTGTTACACAAGTAAAAAACAGTAAAACCATTAAAATTAAGGAGACTAATAAGGACTAAATTATTTTAATGAAAAATATTATTGTCTTTTTGTCACTAAAAGTTGTCAAAAAATCAATTCAAGGTCACGATTTTTGCAAATTCTTAATATCATGATATTATTTTGCATAGTTCAAATGTCAAGATTTAAATTACTAAATATTTAAAGCTCAGGATATGTCTTTTTAAGTTAATGATATTAATAGCATATGAATTATACGTGTGGTACTACTTTGTGCTTGAATTTTCAGCTTACATAGTAGTGATCTCTTACTTATGTAATATTTGCAATAATGATTCTTTTGTCACAAACTATTAAATATTTAACAAAAATAAGTTATTATATAGCATAGAGTTTTATAACTGTGGTCAAGAATGAGATTCATAATTTTTAACTTACAAATTAGACTACCAAGACTTGTATAATTATTGTAGCAATGGCCATTGTTTTTTCACAAACTATTATATTTTTAATAAAAATTAGTCATGTGCAAAGCACAAAGTCCTCTGGCTTATCTATATAACTATATAGATCAAACTATGAAATATTATTATTTTATAAACCATAACTATAGTTTTTTTTTAAAGGTGGGCTAATTTAAACTTTTCAAACTCTAAAACAAAATAATCTGAGTTGAATTTTTTTTTTCTGAAAGTGTCTTTAAAAAATGTATAACCAAAAAGTCCTTATCAGTTTATCTTATCATCAACAGTAATATTTACATCACATCAAAGTATCAAAATACAAAAAAAAAAGTATCGTCCTCAAGTCAAACTCATCTACATCTGTATGATCATGACAACAAGAAAGCATGCTAGCCAACCAGAAACTCTATAATCATAAATCTCCTTATATACATTGCAAGAACTAAATGAGCTAATTATTATGCCCCGTTCATTTGGTTCCTCAAAATCCAAATGTTACTGCCCCGTGGCTCTAAGATTCTCTATATATATTGCTCACCCAAGAAAATAGGAGAAGACCCTAGAACATAGTGGGCACTTCTAGAATGATCAAGAGATTTCTTGGCTATGCTAAAAGATTCTAGATGACGCTACTAAGTCATAGAAGCCTCTAGACAAAGCCTGATAGTACTAGATAGTTTGAGATAGTCCTAAAAGCTCTTAGAATGACTTAGAAGAGCCAAGATGGTAGGTAAATCTCGTGAAAGGATCTAGGCCATGCATGTTCTAGATTTCTCTATGTAAATATCTTTATAGATAATACTAATTTATTTGGGAATATTCTAGACCCTTTATAAGATCATGCCACTTAACACGATCATAACTCTTGGTTGGTTTAAGCTTTGCCTATATAAATGACCCCTTGAGTTCACTTGTATACAAGTCTCATTTGTAAGAGTTGTAAGTATTCTAAGAGTAACGTAATGTATTTATTCACTTAAACTCTCTCATCTTTTGCCACTTTATCTCACAGTTTACTCTAAGTCTCTTTCTTGAGTGTTAGTAGGCTAACTTAGTACACAAACTGTGCTAAGTGCTACACGATTGTCTAGTTTGAAGTTAGGGTCGTGACATAATGCTCACTAAGTAAAGATCATGTATGCTCGTGAATGTGTTTTATACAAAAAAAAAACTTTATTCAAATTCCTATTGTAATCATTTTTTTTAATAATTTTTTCTTTTGACGTACTTTATAGGGCTCTTGAGTACACTACAAAGTCGCATTAATCGGTAAGTTGTGCCTGCCTATATAGGAAGACATGGCCAATGTGAACCACCTACCTAATGCAGATCGACTGAATAATACACGTAATAAATCTCGTAGTACAATACTTACTCTCGGCAGTCGGTAAATCATGTCCACATATGCAGGAAGGATACATGTGCAAACCATACTTTTCCAACATAGACAGATTAAATAATATACTTAAAACATATCTCGTACGATATGTACAACAGTATTACTTTGAAGCCAATGCGTGGAAAACTTTACCTCCTTGAAAATCATATTTAAATGATCATACCATTTTTATATCTTTCATGAACTTATATCAACTATAAGAATAATATATATTGCTATAATACACATAAACATGTAGGAAAATATATTACGATAATACATATAAATATGTAGGAAAACATCTTATATTTATTATAGTGCAATTAATATCAATCTTCACTATCTTGTGTCTGATTGAAAAGATAGTAAAAATAGTCAATATCCTTTGTGGCAAGGTGTATAGAAAACTTTATATGAATTCTATTACTAAAATGATCACTATAATTTAAAATGCTTAAAAAAAATAACTATAAGAATGAAATCACAACTTTCACAAAATCAAGAAACTTAATCACAAAATGAATTGAAAACATACAAGTGATATGAGGTACATAGTAATCAATAACTAGCATTGAAAACTTATTAAAACCATCAAAATATAAATGCTAGTTATTTAGTACTAAAATAATCCAAAATAGCACATACTTTCGTAAAAACTAGTCAATTTGCTTCTAAATGGTATTATTTAGTTTTAAAAATATTTGGACAACACCTTCTCTATTTGTAGGACATTCTTGTATCTTTTAAATCATGGTTTAAGAGCTACAATAAAAATTGACAAACTAATTCTCACATATACATATCAAAGAGGATCATTTAGGACAACCTAAGTGCACTTGAATTTCTTTTGATTTAAAAAATGTTAAATCCACTTTTACACTTGTATATCATCACAACCAGTAAGTAAATAGATATAATATATATAAAAGAATCAATGTCTTACACATTCTAAGTAAAGAAATTAAATTAAAAGTGTAGACAACTTATTTCAACAATGAATATTTGAATCTACAAATATTAAATTTTTGGGTTTTAAGTTTAATTTTATTTCTCCACTTAAGGTCATATTTTGTTCAGTGGAGTGGAATAAGAATGGTAATAGAAATCATAATTAAATGGAATTGGAATGATATTCCATTGTTTGGTTGATGTAGTGAAATGAAATGAAATAAGTATTATAATGACTAAAATATCCTTATTTAAAGACATCTTAATCAAGCAAAAATGAAAATTGAGGTTTTAAAGAGATTAACAAAAAGATGGAATCATAATTCCATAGTTTTTTTTTTTTTTTTTTTTTGTAGAATTACAATTCCCTTATCTAATGGAATTAAGATTACTATGGAATAAAAATTCTTTAGCCTAATGTGAAACCAAATAATGGAATGGGCTTTTTGTTGGAATGATCTTTCAATTCCAAAGCCTATTCCATTGAACTAAACATGGCCTAAGTTCCTAAGACTTTTATTTATCTTATAAAAGTTTTAAAGTTATTTGATGTGTTAAACGTACAGTAAATTTAACTTCGAAAAGCATGAAAAATATATTTTAGCGAAAAATTACTATTTGACCAAGTTATCAACAAATATGATTTTAATGTATATGAATATAATATTGCATTTATAAATATATTCTTTATTCTTTTAGCGCACTAAACTCTCGCTCTTTCTGAGAATATTGAGTCTTTACACTATATAGGAGTACCTCAACAAACATTAATACAATAATACAAATCAAAAGCATTTAATAATCATAATGAATAATTTACTATAAAATTGATACTAATTGTTTACTATGTTTATTATGCAATATAAGCATATTTATTATTGACTTATTACGCACGTAAGAATCTTGGGCATCACAAAATGACTTAGGGCCTCTTTAGTTTAACCTTTCTATTCTATTCAAATAGAAAACATATTAAAATCGATATTTGTTTTAATAATTTTTGATTTTTCATTCAAATGGTTTTTTAGAATGAATGTTTGTTTCAACAATTCAATTTTTTTTTATTCAAATAGTCTATTGGTCACATTAACTATTGGAATGAATTTTTTATGTTTTAGAATGTGAATAGAAACTAAGAGGTGTTTCTAAATGATCTCATTCTAATATATTTTATTCTAATTACAATTTATTCTATTTTATTTCACGTCAAATGTATCTCATTTTAATTATAACTCATTTTATAATTTTTATTTAAATATTTATATTTTATTCCAATTACAATTTATTCTATTTTATTTCACATCAAATGTCTCTCATTTTAATTATAACTCATTTCATAATTTTCATTTAAATATTCTGGATTCAACAATCTTAAAAAAAAAATTAATATCAGCTAAGTTCAAAATGACTGAAAAGTCTGTTAAAAAAAAAAAACTAAAAAGTCAAAAGTGTCGGAATCTAATACTGACTGTTCCAGATTTTTTTGATTGAGCCCACATCAAAACTCTTACGAAAGGCAAATTCAAGTCCCCCAAAGTCTTGTCCACCAATCAATATCGACCAGCGTAGCATTGAAGCAAAGCCAGTGAGTCACCTTCATTGCCACGAGTTCTCTTTATAGACCGTCCACGTATTCAAACTAACACAATTCATCAAATCCCGCCCAAAAAAAAAAAAAGACAAAATCTTCGGTGGTAGTTTTTTTCTCCTCCTCCAAAAACGCAAGGTGGCAAAGAAACAGAGACCCAAAACCGATCGAGTTCCAGAGCCAGACCTCCTCTTTCTTCCCCGGTATTAAACCCTAGCTTTTCTCTACTTCTATTTATCCATTTTCACTCGATTTTTTAAAAAAAAGTAAAATCTTTACGGTATTGGATTTCAGGTTCAAGGATTCTTTTTTTTTTTTTTTTTTTTTTTTTTTTTTTTTTTTTTTTTTTTTTTTTTTTTTTTTTATATTTTTATTTTTTTTTTGGTTTTTGTATTTGGAGGTTTTGGATTTATGGGTTCTGAAATTCTTTTACTATGGAGTTACTCGGGTCTTTTTTTTTTGTTTTTTTTTTTGGTATATGTATATTTTCATATAGAGATGTAGTTATGGTTTCAAGACTTAATGCAAGCCTTTTTTTTTTTTATTTCAAATTTCATTTTTGCTTGGGAGCTTTTTTATGGCGATTTGCTATTGGTTTGTAAGCGTGCATTGTATTTTTGTGTGTGAATATTGGTTTTTCAGTGTTAATGCACTTGTTAGTGATGAAAAGATTGTTCTGAATTTTTTTTTTTTTTAATCCCGCCATATGTTAAAAGGAGAGGATTATAAATTTCACAATTGGAACTGTTCACTATCATATTAGTGAAAATTTTTTTATTGTAATTTTTTCTGTGAAATATCATATATTACCGAACAAGACGTTAAATTAAGTTTGGGGGAGGTGCAAGAGCTCCCTGGTTCGCTTTCTCCTGTTTAATCTCCCATTGTTAATTTTCTCTCTTTTGCAGTGATTGTGAGGTATTATTTATATGATTGGTTTTATATGTTATTTCCTTTGGGAATTTCTAGCATTGTTTATTTGATTGAGGGCAATTTATGCTTTCATAAGACTGTATGTAGACTGCTTTGTCATTTGAATACTTGTTATAATCTTTGGGAAGAAATGAAGTTGCATTGCTAACGATTTATGTTAATGGGAGCTGAATCGAATCTCAGTATGTGGTCCAATCTATAGAAATTTGCCACAAAAGTGTCTATTCTGTTTTATTGTGTTCTCTAACGATGATTTGTCCGGCATGGAGCGAGATGTGGTTCTCTGGATTAGTTATTATGGTAGACAATATTGTGGTTAAGGAGTAGGTAATTTGTCAAGTTAGTGTACATTTATTACTTGCCGCTAACCACTATTGTAATTAAATAATAAATTTTCACTGAGTAGACTCATTGGGTGCAGTATTTTGTGATTTAAAATATTGAGTGAGTTCTCATGGAAAACAGCTCTTGTTATCTAGAGCTAAGATCACAAATTTGGTGATTCTCATATATCGGTTGTGTAGTAAACAATGACGAACTATTTTATGCGATGGAAGATTCAGCTAGAACATTAACCACTTCCAAAATATTGATGGATTTGTGGTCAGATGGATGAGACAACCTGTTGACTGTTTTCCAGCGAATATTTCTTTTCTTTTTGCTGTCAAGTGCCCAGATTTTTTTTTTTTAAAAAAACTACATTTAGGCTAATAACAATTTAGAGGTAAGCTTAGTCTTATAATAAATCAGAAAGAAAAGTTTTGTGCTTTTTGAGATAATTTGTGAAGCTCGAAGCTCATAAAAAAGTATAGGCCAGGTTTCTGTTTTTCTTTCTCATATTTTATTTCTGTCAGCCAATCTTTTGTTTACTTGTCTGTAGGAAAGAACTTCAGTTTCTTTTTTTGTTTCTCAGGTCCTTCTGCAATAAGCTTTTGACTATTTCATTGGAGATGTACTGAAGCGTTTATGTTGTTTATAGTTGCAAGTTATGTATGTCTCCATGGCTTTGGAAACACACTCGGAGTCCAATAGAGTGAACTAATTGTGTGGCCAAAATATTTGGGAGGAACAAATCTATAATTTGAAAGTTGAAAATTTATTGCTTTCACTTGTCAAAGAATGAGTGTAGGAACAACCAAAAAAAAAAAAAACCTAGTTTTATATATACCACAAGCATTTATGATTATGCTTGTGTGCTATAAAATTTTATGCTTTTGTATGCAATATTTGTTATTAGATACTAACTTTGTTAAGCTCCATTGGTATATTCTACTTAGAAGCTTACATTAACTTTGGTTTTCTTATGTCCCTTCAGAAGATTGTAATATCTGTAGCCAAGAAGAGAAGAAATAGTAATACAGGAAGCAGCTAGCTGTTCTATTTCCCTGACTTGCTTCATTATGGACAGCTGTCCCGATGAAGTTTTGCATGGTACTTGTTTGCTATTTGGATTTTAGTTTTAAGCATTTTGCTATTGTGTTTTTGGATTTTAACCGAGTATCTGTACTACAATTCCTTTTGTTTCTAGTGTGAATAAGTCTCATTTTCTCCAAAAAATTTTCTTTTGAAACTTAAAAGGGATTTCATGCCTTCATGAAATTCGCTTCTATGGATTATGCTTCCTGTCATGAAATATATGATTGAAAGTTTGAAGAAGTGGGTAAAAAGCTGTAAATGAAAACATGTTCTTCTGATTATTGGTGAACTACTTTAAGGTGGCATTCATGGCATGATATTCGTTTTATTCCTTCTGACTATTGTTATTATTATTATTTCTTCATAAGAAATAGAATTCTGTTAATGAGTGGAAACTAACATGCTAATTAGGATAAAATACCCTCAAAAGGAAGCAAACACAAAAGAAAAGTCTTAAGAAATTAATGGAACAACAAATACTTTTCAACTAAGTACTATAAAGAAAATGTGAAAACCTTGAACTCCTAACTCGAAGAATCCCACAATGAGCAAAAACTTTTACACTATTGAGGAAAACAGTTCTTGCTTCTTGTCCTCAAATATATGACTCTACGTTTCCATCGAAATTACCCATAAAACAGCTAACAGTACACAGTTCCACATCGCATTATGTTCCTTGAGTATTTGATTATGTATGCCCTTTGTGGGGCTCTTTTTCCTTGGTTTGGTCTTGCCTTATTGATGTTTTAGGTTGAAGTGATGTGGTCCAGCAAATGATTTATTCGAGGGTTCAGTGTATGTAAAAGGATGATATTATGGACAATACATCCCAACGGAATGCTTAGTTGTCACTTAAAGAGTGACATGAAGTCATTAAGGGGTCTTGTTGTTGTCAATAAAGACAAATATTTGTCCATGATAATTAAAGTGGAATTTTTGTTTGTTTACGGGAAGGACGACCAGAGGTCTACATTTACCTTTGACGTTTGAGTACCTTAGTCTCCTAAGGATGTTTCCCTGCAAGGAGATTAATTTGTCTTTGACTTGCTTTCGGTGTTATCTTCTTCCCCCCACTCCCCCTCTCCCTATTTAGTCAACCTTAATCCCTAGATGTGTCATTCTCATCAATGGACCCTCTATAAAGTAAGGCAAGAGTTAGATTCTTGTGGAAGTAAGTTTGCGTAGAAGAAACTTGCTAGAGAGATTCATAACGTGAAAATTTCAACCAGATTCGGGGTCTTCCCTCTTTCAAAGTAAAAGATACAACTTAAACAGATATTAATAACCTCAATAATCTATTATCATTAAACGGAAATTAGTAAGTTTTGTTTTTAAAACATTTTCAGGGAGTGAACACGAGGCATTCTGAGGGACATGGTATGCGGAAAAAGTAACAGTAATTATAAATTTTATTGGAAATTTAGGATATATATTGTATCAGTGGATTTTATTTTATTTCCCTTTATCCCCTTCTTCCCAGGAGGGAATTTAAACATGCATTACGCATGAGATACCCATCAGTTTTGAAAGGTATTATTAGCATGATCGTTAGTTTGTGTTAGTTTGTGTCTTTTCACAGTTGGACAGCTAACTTATGCATGGTATAACCCGGGTTTCCATCTATTTATGTCAAGAAGATATATTGGATGTCACATATTTCCTGATACTAAATGCCTGAAATTATGGAATTTCCAGTACTTGTAGTTCTGGAGTAGAATTTAGCTTAATTGGAAGTCAAGCTTTGACTGTTTTACGGGCATTGGTTTGATACTTAAATGAAGAATTATAACACAGATATTGTGATGATTTAGCTTAAATAATAACAATCAAATTCTGAGACAGTATCTCAATTCTATAGATTGCCTCCCCAAAAGGAGGGGGAAAAAAATCCCATTTCTATAGACTGACACTTTGTGAAGAAGCTTATATTTTAATTTCAATTTCATTTATGTTATTCATTGAAGGTAATTTCTCTTTTTTAACTTATCTTTCTTTCCGTTTTGTTTGCTTTGGATTTCACTTATTTTCTATTTCTTGTTGGAGTTTTTGGTTGTCTGACTTTCAATTCACCAGATGAGAATGAAAATAAGTTAAAAGGTGAAGCAGCTGAATTCATTCAAACCGAGGTTAACAGGAAAGAGCCTCTAAAACCAGTTCCAAGTTCTGAAGATAATAAGCAAGTTAACATCGTTGAAGGGAAAGTTGGACAAAAAGTTGAGAAAGATGCTCCTGGGGAAGTTAACATGGAGGCCTCCATATTAGCAGATGATGTTATACGAGCCGGAGGTTTTGGAGCTAGAGATGATATTGGTAGTTTTCTTCCGGTTGCAAGTGATTTCACTGACTTTGAGTCTATGATACGTAATGCTCGAGAATACGAGGAACCACAGGGTGAAATATGCAGACCAGGTCTTGGCTGGAAAGACAATACAGAAACAAAGTAGTTGCCACATACTGCCATGTATGTATTTAATGTTAAGTTTTATGTTACATCTTTGCACTGGAAGTTTAGTATGCACTTTATATATTGCAATGCATTTGACTATAGTATTAAATAATTCATATTCTTGTTCCACTAGTTCATTATTTTCTTGGAGATTTGGCACGTCAATGTTCCATCATATGGAACTAAATGGACTGGTGATAGACATTGTTCATTGTAAATATATTAAGAAACAACCTTGGCCAGGTAAACGCTTCAGGTCATTTTACATTGTGACGTTTGATTATATATTTGATTTTTCTTAGTTCCCAACAAAATTGTCAGATAGCTCACAGGCTCCCTGTTTTGCTTGCTGTCTTTGGTGGAGACCAAGAACGTTTCGACGTGGTTGGTACCGATATATAGGTTTGGGCATTATTGGATTCCAAATGCCGCAGGGTACTTTCTTTCTGGTTTGCTAGATGTCATAAGAGGGGTATTGCCTTTTTGGAATATTCCTTGACCAGGCGCTAGGATTGCGAAAGGGTCATAGGCTGATTTTCTCTTTTGAAAAACTTGCCATTTAGAACCGAAGTGAGCTCGCCATTCTTCTTGGGTGCTGTAATGGGGCAGATACTGCTTAGCTCCAAGATGAGCTGTGGCACAGTACTCTAGAATTCTTTTGTTTTGTGTCAATATATTTTCTAAGCCATCTTTCCCTGTGGAAGATGGCGCTGCAGAGGACAGAAAGGCTACTAGGTAGATTATGTCTTCATCTGGGGTAACCAAGGACGTTTTATTGTTCCACCTGTAATGTAGTAATGAATTAGAGTCATGCTTAGAACTTTAGATTTGAAACTGGAGTGAGTTTCAAAGAAATTAAAAAACTGATTAGTCTGTTAAAATTAGTACTTGGATTTGTTGACTGGGTATATGAGAATGGGACCGTTGCTAGAGTAGTTAAGAATATTGCCAAAGACCTCTTGAGCGAAATTGTGTATCTTGCTTTTAGGGATCAGAAGATTCAGCCAAGGGTGAGGAACCTCCCATAATCCTTTTGCTCGGAGTTTTCTCTCTGAGATGTGTACTCTATTCAGGAATTCAAGATAAGAAACCTCAGATAGGAAGAGAGTAGATGGAATAAAATTCAACTCCGACAAGACGCGTTCTGTATTCTGCATTCAAATTCAGAGGTTTTTGAATGAGGATCTTATTAGGAGAACATTTTATCAGTGTGAAGTTACGCATGAAACATTTTTTGGAAATTCTAACCTGATTCATAATGTCTGCATCATGAGGGTTAAAGTACATGGCCATTTCTAAACAGTAGAGAGTTCTTCCATCTGAACTAAACTGGCTTGCTCGGATTGGATCTTTAGGATCAAAGGAAGATCTCCAGTTATTAAGAAGACCCGTTCTGTTTATAATCACAAACCCCTCAATATAGTCAAATGAATTTTGGGATGCTATAAGGTGTTCTTGATCCTGAGAAAATGATGAGAAGTCCGAGTACAGAACTCTGATCCATTTCACCTGTCAAAAGTTGGACAATTTGTTAGGCAATAGATACTGCTAGGAAATCTGTATATGCTTTCGTAAGTTGTCTTTACCATCTTTGGTGCCGGTTCAAGGGAAATCCTAGCTCTAGTTATGATGCCAAACTGTCCAAGCCCTCCCAGTACAGCGTAAAAGAGGTCAGCATTCTGGTCTTCTGAACAGGTAATCACCTCTCCCTTACCTGAAATAAAAAGCTTGGGACTATGTTACTCCTGCCAACTAGAACCGAATACGCTTATATTCTAGGATTGTGGTTGAGAAAAAATATTAAGTTTCATTGTACGTACCTGTGACTACCTGGAGCTGGTAGACATTGTTGATCTGAGGTCCATGCTTGAATGCCTGTCCACTGATTCCAGCATATGATAAAGTCCCACCAACAGTGAGATAAAGGTAATCGGTCCATGATTTAGGAGTCAGCCCATAGCGAAGTGTCTCAAGCAGAACATTTATCCACAACTGGCCGCCTGAAACATCTGCATAAGGCAGTTCCCCACTGCAGACCTTTATTTCCTGTTCCTGAAGGAACTCCATGTTGATAACCAGGCCTCGATGAGCTTGTGCTTGACCTTGGAGGGAGTGACCATGGCCTCTAGCAGCAACTGTGAATTCTGAACCAGAACCCATCTGAAAAATATGCTTTATTGTGGAGGAAATATCATAGACGGACTTTGGATGCAGGACTGCTGACGGTAGGAAATGGTATCTATTGCCGAAGTCCTTTGCTGCGTACTGATTGTTCTCAAAGCTGAAGTATCCATCTAGGCTTAGTGTTTCTAAAGAAAGAAGGATGTTAGAGGAGTTGAAATGAGGTGGCACTGGTGGAGCTGCTAAGAAGCGGTTGGAGCATAGTTCGATTCTCTCGGGTATACAGCTCATGATTAAAACCATGAAAAGCTTGAGAAGGGTAATGTTTCTCTGTTTGAGGAATCTGTAAACGAGTGACAACATGTATCTAACCACGTGCTGAGATAGAGAGGGGAGAAAGAGGGGAGAGAGAGAGAGAGAGAGAGGTTTAATTTGCTGCTGTTTGTGAGGCAAGCAGGAGCGGTGTAGAAGAGTTTGAGGATTAGAGAAGAGAATTTAAAGAGAAGATTTTGGGCGGCATAGTCAAATTTCTGTAGCTAGCAGAGCATTTGAAACATGTTATCCTATATTATGGTTTAGTCGTGCACTCATTTAATATATAGCTCAGAAAGTACTATTGCCATTGAAAAGACTTTCCAGTATAGTGCTTTGAGTTATTCATTTTCTTTTTCTTTTTCTTTTTTTTTTTTAAAAGGAAGAAAATACCTTTTAGATATCCCTTTTGGTTTTAAAGTTTTTTGGATAAAAGATCACTGTATTTAAAAGGACTACCACCACACTTTCGAACGTCTTTTTCTACCCTGTTTATTGCAGATTCTAATAACTATTTCTAGCCAAATAAAGAAAGTAAAAACTCGAGCCAACAGCGAGCCAACCTGATTCACAGTCAAGAGACCATCTGAGTTCCTGACAATCTTTCCTTGGAAAGGACTGCATAGCGTTCTACTTTACTGTTGTCAGGTTTTCTCACAAAGAGTAACCAATTTTCCAGTTGCAGAGCAATCGGCCGATTGGCCCCAACTTACACGGCATGCTATTTGAGCCAGTGTGTTGAAGAAGTCAGAAATGAGGTCCTACTGAAACCTCTTTATCTACAGCGAGGTATGTTATGTGGATTTAGCTTAAATTTAATTATCCATTTTTTAGCTCAAATATTTGAATGATCACTATTTAAATTCGAATCCGGGCCACACGATATAAGACGACCGAACCCATGAATGGTCATCTTCAATAATTTTCTGGGCGTTTATGGCATTTTATGTTAGTTTCAGTAAATGCCAGTGCATGGTAGTTAGGGAAAAAAAAAAGGAAAATAATAATAATAAGAAGAGTATGTTATGCTGATTCTAAGAGACTAGAAAGGGATGATCTTTGGAGCATGTTTAATAGGACCTTATATAGTCTAGTCGTTTTCATGTTATTGTGACAAGATTTGATATAATAATAAGTTAAAGGCTACTGCAGCATGGCTAGGAAAGGAGTCATGTGGAGCCTCTTGCACGTGACCCCAATGAGGTGCTTGTGGAAAAAAAAAAAAAATACCTGTCAGCAGCCTCATATGTATTATATCACGAAAAAAATTTTGGGTCTGATGGCAACATGTGAGATAAGTCGGATAGATTCTTTACATATACTATTTCATATTGCACTTGAAGGGTTTGCTGTTTTGAGTTTTCTCTTGAAGCCTCATGAGGAATATTTGAATAGTCGTTCTAGAATTTATAACATGGATGCACTGTTGCACAGTACTTTGTGATTAACTTAAAACTTTAGGGATAGACGGATTTTCCCTCAAATCACTTTAGACAACTCAAAACTTTTTCGACAAACAACTATCGACATAGTTAAAGGTCCTAATTTATCCAGTGTAACTTGGAGGAATTATTATTTTTTTATTTTTCATTTTTTAACTCTTGGTGACTGAAAATGGATTTTGGAGTTTTGAACTGGTATATTTTGTGCTGCAGATATTGTTTGGTTTCATGTCAGCATCTCCCGTGAACATGCCTAAGCG
The DNA here is from genome assembly GCA_002914805.1 of Parasponia andersonii. Lineage (NCBI taxonomy): Eukaryota > Viridiplantae > Streptophyta > Magnoliopsida > Rosales > Cannabaceae > Trema > Trema andersonii. The sequence continues at coordinate 119,949 of JXTB01000633.1, read as the reverse complement.
CATAAACTCTATGTGAAACAATAGCTCGCATCTTTGATACCATTGCCCGTGTAGGGGCCATAGGAGGGGTTTGATGAGCTTATTGTGAAGGAAGAGAAATGGGAATAAAAGATAACGAGGGTTGGAAGTAGTGGACACAAGGATGATAGTTTGACAAGTAGAAAGAAAAAAGTGATAATCACTTATCAACTATTGGCCTAAGATCCCCCAAACAGTGCTGATTCCCATCAGAGTAGAACTCTTTCTTACATGATAAACACTTACTCCAGAAGACCTTGGAAAGACTGTCACCCTGGGACCCATGGCACCCTGTTAAAGGTTTGGGTTGAGATTGGCTTGTGAGCAATGTTATGCATTACTAATCCCATGTTAATTTGGACCACAAAAAAGTACACGGAGATTCCTACACGACCGGTGATTTTCAGCTTTCTTGATTTAATATTTTTGGGCGGGTATTGTTGGTTATGGATCAACAGGTTTCAGGGCTTTTAAGATATGGTCCTAGGAGGAAGCTAAGTTTCAGTTTATTTGTTTCCACTTTTTTCGCTATATTTTATCATAGTTTGAACTTGGTGAGAGCACTATACGTATTTTACTGCTTAGAGTGTGTCCTAAGGGAGAAGTGGAAGGAAAGAGATGAGTATGAGATTAGTGAATGGATTTGGATTAAGGTGATTGTTTAGTAGAAAGGATTTTAAAAGCGAATAGATTAAACTATAGATTTTAAATTCTCAGTTGAGCCAATTTTTAATTCCTCTACAATGGATTAGTAAACACAATGGACGAGTCCTCTTTCTTTCCACTTTCCTTCTTTTGACTACATAGCTCTCCTACCTACCTGCTTTCTCTCCCTCCTACCGGGCATAGCCTCTTATGGCAGTGCCACGGAAAGAAATAACCTCTAGCTTATCCTCTAGGCAAGCATGTTTTATCATTTCACTGTCAAGAAGTTCAAGGACCACTGTGGGCATTTTTCTATTTCACAAGTTATAGTTTGGATAGTTGATTGCTTATTTGGGTTATATACTGGCTTTGAACGGAATACTTTGGCATAAAGAGTGATAGGGCGGGTGAAGTAGAACTACTATAGTATACGAATATACGATCATTATGCGTGTGTTTGTGTATGGCGTAAATGCCTTGTGACGTTGTCCCAATTATTTGGGTATGGTGACGTAGTATTTTATTTAGGCACGTCTTCATAGTGGATAATATTAGGAGCTGATTTTGTTTTGGCCCCAAGAAAGATGCATGCTCTCTTTTAAGGGTCACTACAAGGCTTTAACAACCTCTTGTACTTGGGGGGCCATCGACTCTGATTGTACTAGTGTCTTTTGCTTGCTTAGGCCATAATTGGGTCTCCTAAATAAATATGGTATTGGTTAAATCATCAAGTGGGTAATAATAAATTAAAGAAAAAAACTTAAAGTGGAACTTATGAAATTAAGGAGAGAGACATGGAAATGGTATTGTGTGGAATAAAAATGTTCAACTTCCAAGCTCTCTCACATTGTCATGACAGCTTATGTCCCTTGCACAGGACAAGTTTCTCATATAAAAGATTTTACAGTATACTTACTGCTTTTGGACTTGGTTTGCTTTCTTTCTTGGTTAAAAATTTCCATGGACAACTATAATAGTGATTAGGACCACTCCAAACTTGAACCTGACGTAAAAGCTTTCTAGAGGTTACTTTATAAAATGCCAATGAAGCCTCAATTAGCGTTGAAATGTAGTAATATTATATTATCGTTTGAACTACGGCTAAAAAGCTTCGATCATTATTAAATGCAGCTATTTTGTGTCCACAACTTCTTAGAAATTGCGCAGCAAAGAGGGTCTTTATTCATATTGCTCAATTTTGACTTTAAGATCAAAAAGGGGAGAAAAGAAAAAGAATTTCTTTCATGGTCCCTGATAATTGAAGACCATGACTTTTGAAGCCAAAAAGATCAGTCTACCATCTAGGATGGGTTTGGAGCCCTAGATTCCGACATTTAGACAAAGCCAAAATGATTCGTTTTTGTTCGATATTTTATGATGCAACTTTTCTGCACAAAAGGGAAGCTAATACTTATGTGTTGTGGAATCATGAAAGCTTTAGTCTGCTTTCTTTGGTAATTGGTTGATTCACTCTTTTCTGTCTACCCGCTCTAGCTAAACCTGGGTTTCTTTCCTATTTCCTGTTACTTTCTCAGAAACTAGAGAATTCTTGCTGTGAAACTCTCCTCGAAATAGGACGTATCTTACTTAGGAAATATAGAAACCGATCGTTTCTTAATTATTACTTGTAGGCTCATGTTTAAGCCTTGAAATTGAAAGCATTGTGTTAAATGGTAATTTTATAATTAGTCTTGTTACACAACTTAGAAAAACCTTCTCCACGTAACCCTCACGATCGAGCCTAGTGCAGGCGGATTCGACACAGAACTTTACAAACTTATTTTTGACAAATTCATTTGTCTATATCTTAATTATCATGTTTTAAACATTAATGCCGTACATGTAGCATTTCTTAAATTTTTGGTTCCCACTCAATTTTGTGATCTCTCTTTACTCGAATTATAAATGAGTAGCACTCAGATTTTGAAGTTTGGTTTACCAAGCAAATGATATTGTCACTTGAGTGAGCATTTTTGTCCCCACTTGCCAATTACAAATTATTACGAGTAATAAGTAAGATCCCATCCCTCAACATAAACTAACATTGATTTGCCTTCGTTTTAGCACTTAATCTCCTTTCAATATTGAGATCATCATGATATGGAACAATTACTCATTTCTTGGCCAAATAGAGCAAAAACTATGGATGTGGTCGATGTAGTATTGGCTATAATACGGTTGCACATTAATTTTTGTTGACCTAATAGGGGGAAATAAAGGATTAAACTTTCTAGTAAGTATGATTTGGCCTGAGGACCAAAGCACATTCATTATATAATAAATATAAACTGACCAATACCTTACATTCTTCTTATTAAAAAATCCAAAACATTGCTACAATGCTCTCAGCAAGGAGACCAATTATTTGAAAGGTAAGAGCTATCTGGGTCATCTATGAAATATAATAACATTTTTCAGCAAGGTGACAATATAATAACATTTCACGACAAAACATAATATAGCATATCTAATGGCTTTCGATTGGCTATAGGAGGTGGAGAAACAAGCAATGGGGATGAAACACTAGTTGAGCAGCAAGTTTCTTTGTTCCTAAACAAGTTTAGAGCACAGTAGCATGTTTACTAACAAGTTTATTAACCATATCGATATCAGAGATCAAATCTTGTTTCTACTATAATTAGTTGCCACCAAAGAAGCTGACAAATGACATTTCTGTGCATGAATGTTGGGCCACAGTGAATAGGTAACTGCCATATTATGTCTGTTAAAGCTATCACCGACTTGATCAATATGCTTCAAATAATAGGGTCTGAAAATGTAGGGGTTTTAAAACATGGTGTTTATATCAAGTACAACAAGATAACCTAGCCTAAAACTTTAGAATAGGAGAAATCAAGAGTAGAAATAAATCATAAACTATTTATATATTCTTATCTTGTTCCCTGAATCACTTACATTCCACTCATGTCATGTCACTTTGTCTCTATACTCTCTTTATGGTGAAAACCCTTTATTTATACAGCTATATGGTTGATCTTGTAGTTGTCAACATTCTACAAGGGGTAGATACTAGCTAGGAACTTGGTACTATAGTGTGAGAGCCAAAGCCGTTGCAGCTTCCTTTTCTTAGTCAATATTTCGGGGCTTTTGCTTTGATGTGAAAGAAAAATGGAGCAATCCAAGTTTTGTGAAACATCTCTCTCAGTAAATAATTGATCTCAGTTTAAGCAAATGGTCTCGGCCAAGATCAACAAAATGAAGAAAGATTAGTACATTTAACAATTGGCAGGGAGAGTATATATGTTTTATTTGTTAATTATAACCTTTTGGATTAAATGCAATTATGGTCTTTGAAATTTGGTTCTAATATCAGATTTATGCCCTTGAACTTTTGTTTAATTAGTTGTTTGTAGTCTCTTTGGTAGAGGTGAAACGGGAGACGAAAGGAAAAGCAAGAGAGAAAAAGGCAGAAAAAAAAGAGAGAGTGTATCGTTTGGTAAGAGAGTAGAAGAGAAAATAAAATCGCCAAGGTTTTAAATTACTAAACTATATCGTAAGCTAAATTTTAAAACTAGTTATTTATGAATAAAATACATTTGTTCTCTTTCCTTTCCAATAAACAAACAACTTTAGAGGAAAAGTATTTAATTTCCCTCTACATTTTTCTTCTCTTCTACTTTATTTATTCATCGACCGAGCCTTTTCTCTTAAAATTTTCAATATTGAAACTTTTCTCTGAAAAGCTGATAATGTCTTCATTTCATTATTAATATTAAGATCTTGACAGGGAGACAAATTTGATATTCAATAACAGAGCAGGGACCGATCGAACGGTATAAATGAAACTTTCACATACTAAATTGGGAGTAAGGTCAAATAATATATAGCCCTAAGTTTCCCATTGAAAATTTCATTGATTTTATGGGTAAATGTTTTTCATATACTTTCATTATGAGTGTTATTGTTGCTTCTGTCATCAATGGCGTGCAAACTCTAGAAAAACAAGATGTTATCTAGTCATTTTGTCACAAGAGGCCAGCTATCTACATATCATACTATATACTTACTAATAAAGACTGCAATTCTAATTATATCCAAATAAAAGCGCAAATTATAATTATAAAAGCGCAAATTATAATTGACTGAGGCCAAGAATTTTCTCTCTGTTAAAAAAAATATTGAATATGCCAGAAAAGAAGAAAAAAATACGCAAAAGAGTACTTAAATGTATAGTAGAGGTAGATGTCTTTTCCAACTTAAAAGACATTATGCAACGCATTATTCAATCAATAGATGCCATTAATATTATTTATCAAATAAACCATATGCATGGAGATAGAATAATGTAAAGAATCAGACATCTGGGTTCCACCAAAAGATCTAATAGAAGAAGTTAAAATCATAACTACTCATCAATTAGAGGGTCACAAGACACATTAAATCGATATTAGATCCACGGATTCCCATCAACCCACATGATGGATTCTATGGGTCAATCATCATATCAAATTGTTCCAAATCAAATGAAGAGATTTATTTGTTAAATTACAAAACTATGGTAATAAAACCCAAATGTATTTGTGAATAAAAGGTGAAGAATATTGATATTAAAAGAATGTTATGCAGAGTTTTGACCTAATTGTGATGTTTTCTTTTTCTATGCTCCAAATGTATTTAATCAGAAATGATTCTGAAACTTAAACACAACGCAGCTATGATAATATACACTTGTATTACAGTAGCTAAAATATTTTTGTATTAGACTGGGAAAATTTTAATTTGTTTTAAATGGGGTATTTGAAACAACTGCATGGATGGTAGATAATATTTTTCATTTCTAGGAAACATGAAAATACATTTATGTAGGTAAATTATTTACTACAAAGTGAACGATATAACTCGAAATTTTCTCACTCCATTACGTAATATAAGTGAAACAAAAGAAACTGATCTTTTGCTCAAATCCCACCAGAAAGTTCCTCAATACGGTACAAAATATTTCTTAAATTTTATTTTGCTTCTTCACAGATTACCCAATTTTCATGTTTTTTCTATTTATTCTTATTTCTTTTTTCAGAAGTAAGATTACTAAAGTTATTAATTAATATTTTTTGTTTCTCATTTAAGCTAAAAACTACAAGGCTTTAATTTGGAATTAATCAGTGGTCTCTTTTCAAGTTGTGTGGTGTCCAATGCCTACTTAGTTGCTTTCGTTCCTCTTTAATGGGCTGCAATTTGAACTGTCCCCATAAACCTTTTTTTTTTTTTTTTTTCGTAAGGTTTTCACGAATTAAAGCATATGCAAGTATAAATGATCATAATGAGGACGAAGAAAATTCTTCTTTGATCAGTTATCTAAAATAGACAAAGAAATAAACAAATAAAAAAGAAAATTTCCGGATTACCCAAAATAAGAAAAGTAAAATATTTGGTGCATCATGCTGACTCTTATAGTTGAAGTTTCTGACATCACTATACAAAACTACAGCTTGCTAGGGAGGTCAAATGTCAAAAAAAGAAAAAAAAGGCGAAAAAAAAGAAAAGAGAAAAAAAAAACAAGAATAAAGAAATTTCATTAAAGTTACTATGAGTACTTGGTCTTTCAAATTTTTTCATGCTGATATGGCAATTTTATAGTTTTCACAATTTCTATGAAGTACGTTAATTTAATGGTTAAGTGACAGTTTAAAATTTAGACATGGGTTTGATTGAGCTCAAAGAAGGTTTAAGTCAAACATCACTAGAATTAAGAATAAATTAGTTTTACATTATTTTTTTCTTCATTAATTAAATTTACCACCATGTCACTTTTTTAAAATGAATTTTTAATGAATTTTTGATGAATTCTTGAAGGATCTTTGACATTGGCGACAATCTTGACGGATTCTTGATAAAGTATTAATGAATTCTTTACGATCTTGACAGATTCTTGATAGATTCTTGACATTGGCAGAGATCTTGACAGATTTTTGATGAATTCTTGATGAATTCTTGACAATCTTGATAGATTCTTGACGTCGGCAGTATTCTTGATGGATTCTTAACGCATTCTTGATGAATTTTTGACAGATTTTTGACTAATTCCCTCTTAAAATGGTAGAATCTAATAATGGTGATAAATTTAATTAAACATTTGAAAAAAATAATAATCACCTACTTAACTCCTAGATTAATGTAGAGCTGGCCCAAACGAGGCTTATTATTGCTTTTAAGAGAATTGTAGATTAAATCATTAAGTAAATCCTGGTTTTTTTTATTTATTTATTTTTTTTACTGCGTGATTTTTATCAATCAGCTGTTACACCTTCTATAAAAATCGATAAGTATTAAGTTTGATAATATTTTTAGCTAAAAAATTGGATATTTTTTAAACAGAAACTATGGAATTCTCAATTCTTGCCTAAACTTTTCAACACAAAGTTACGTGACATATGAGTAATTGTTTGATGAATTATAATTTAACATGAAAAAATTTTATGTTAACCAGATTTAAATTTAATATACTTATCAATTGTATCGACACTCACATGTCACAAAATGGTTAAAAAGTTTGAAATACAATTGGGAACTCTTTTATTATCCTTTTGCAAAATCAAGTGTAAAAAACGATACCTGTTCTAATACCTCTTAGTCATATGCGTTTGGGAGAATAGGCGGAAATAAGAATTTTCTTTTCAAAAATAGTTTTTTGGAACTATTTTTCAGTTTTAGGCTAGGGCTAGTTATTGTCATAATATTTAGGCACAATAATCATAATAAAAATTACTAGTCCTGAAAAATTTATTATGGCAAAAAATTCCTAAAAAAAGCTATTTTGCCTTAAAATGGTCATATTTCCATCCATTTAACCTACGCTGTTTTTCACTTTATAACTAGGGTTTCTTATGTAAAAATAAGCCTTGTATTGGTCAAAGAAACGAGGACCATTAGTAGAACATTAGTACTGTTGTACACTTGTACTAGTTTGTTTGTTTGTTTTTCTTTTAAGGGGTAACCCTTCTTACCGTAAAAGTTATTTGACAAATGTGGTTCGATAATGAAAGAACACCGTGAAGAACAATTATATACATGGTGGTATGCATTATATGGAAGTTGATATTGTAGTAGTGTCTATCAATTGATCATCATTTCTTTCACTACTACTAGTATTAAGTCTTTTAAACTTAACAACTTGATGGCATATCTTATATTTTTATTCTCAACCAACAAGCTTCTCACCAACTACGAAACAGTTAGCCTAACAGTACTGTGGTTATCCTGGAGACTGGAAATCACATATTCGAATTTAAGTAGCTCATTCAGAAGTCTTAGATACGAGGGTATCTATCTACCAATCCAATTCTTTTTTCTCTATCCACATAATGCAAATTTGAACTCCTTTAATCAAATTCAAAAAAGTAACCACATTGATAATCTCCTCCTCTCTTTTTCTCTGGAAAAAAAAACCAACAAGCTTGTCCATATAGTTATTAGTGGCTATCTTTTCCTTTATATATGATTAAAATAATGGTAATGGTCCTAATGGATCAATAATCATGCTTTTCCAACATCATATCAAAAGAGAATACTAATTATGGAAACTTTTCGGTCAAAAGCATTTTTTGTTTCTGATTGTATCAATTCTATATATATAGTACTTGTACGTACGCGTCTGGATTAATGTTCAATTTAAATAATATATTACTTGAAATACTAACTGATTGTCATTAATTTTCAATAAGTAAGACAGAGCTTTCTTTATACAAAGGCAATTCATTGTTAATAATAACTTCTGTACATAATCAAAAATTGAGACATGAAGGAGTGCTATTATTATTTTCTGACAAAGTGTTATGAAGTATAGAAAGTACATCATTGTTAAGAACGAACTGAATTGGATGTATGAATCATTAAGTGCAATAATTCTGTTCTATCTAAGGTTNAGATATATCGAGATTGTTCTCGGGGTATCTTTAGGTTATCACAAAATAGCTATATTGAGATGGTGCTCAATAGGTTTGGTATGGATAAGTATGCACCAACAGATACTCCAGTATCTAAGGGAGATAAATTTAGCCTCAGCTAAAACCCCAAGAATGATGTTGATAAAGAAGCCATGCAACAGTTTCCTTATGCTTTGGCTGTAGGGAGTCTGATGTATGCATAAGTATGTACGCATCTAGATCTTGTGTTCATAGTTAGTATGTTAGGCAGATATATGAGTAACCATGGAGTGGATCATTGGAATGCAGCAAAGAGGATTATGAGGTATTTACAGAGAACAAATGAATATATGCTGACTTATCAGAGATCAGATATTTTGGAGATTATTGGGTACTCTGACTTTGATTTTGTGGGATGTTTAGACAGTAAGAGATCCACATCAGACTATGTCTTTCTTTTAGCCGGAGGAGCTATTTTCTGGAAGAGTGCTAAGTAGACATTTATAGCAACTTCAACTATGGAGGTAGAATTCATAACCTGTTATGAGGCATCCAATCATGCAATATGGTTGCGTAACTTTGTCACCGAGCTACATGTAGTAAATGGCATTGAAAGGCCATTGAAACTTTATTTTGACAATAACTCGACAGTTTTATATTCCAACAGTAGCAGGAGCTCACCAAAGTCGAAACACATTGACTTTAACTTTCTAGTTGTAAGAGAAAGAGTACCGAGTCGTTTAGTGTTAATTGAGTATATCGGTACAAACTCTATGGTAACAGATCTGCTCACCAAAGGTTTACCACCTAAAGTCTTTCACAAGCACATTGCTTGTATTGGTGTTGTATTTTGGATGGTGTACAGTTTTACTAAGAGTTTGTGATTTAGTTTAGATACTTATTGTGTTACACGCATTTATGTTTGTATAGTGCAATATTTTGGTTAATGATGGTTTTTATTATAGACTCAGTTCATTATATATTATATGATATAGCCCTAGCTATAGAATGGACCCCCAAAGTTATGGCATGCGGCAAAGAGGGTTTTTTCTTTCCTTCTCCAAAATGGATCTGTCAACATAACATAACTTCTAAGATTTTCCATTCTCATTTTCTTCCCATTAATGATTATCAGCATGGTCGATATACCCCAAAAAAAAAAAAAAGAGAAGAAAAATTGGTGGAATTAGTTTAGAAATAGACACCACAAATATTCAGATACAATTACATGTAAACATCAAGTAGTTCGCTAGCAACAGAGACATGTACACTAATGAATTTCAGTATAGTCCACATAAATTGACAATGTAAATCTAATGTTTATGTGTCTGTCTCTAACAAACTTCAAATATCAATGTAGCATACTACCAATAACATCCTATTGGGTTTTGCCCCATGTGACTGAATTTCGTCCGTTATTTTTTAATGTACTAGGATGCTTAAGTCAAAGGGGCTACAAAGTTCGGTAGCCGTAGTTTTCTTCTCTTTCATAGGATATCAGTTAAAGATCTCTGTAAGACTTTAATCAGTGCGCATCAGGAGATATTGCATATATATATATATATATATGGTTTGCTTTCCCAATATTTGTTCCCTTTGAAGTTGGATCTAGGCAGCAATAAAACTAGCCATGGACTATGGTACTTGGAAGTTGAAACCGGCATCATACTCCATCAAATATAGCTTTCCTTTCCTACGTAGGCTTCTAATAAGATCATGTTTTTTTTTTTGTGATTTTTCAGAGTGAGACAGATGAGACTAAGAGATAGAGAGTAGGGGCCGGGAGGAGGGAGAGGGGTCTATGTATCCAAAAGTTAGAGAAAGTTATCACAAGTGGGTGCATCTTTACAAACATTTGCTGCTCTCCTTTTGTATCTCGTTTGGGAACTTTTCCTATTGGTCCTAATTCATTTGTAGCCTTTCATATATATATATAAATATATATATATATGTTTTTTTTTTTTTTTAAAAACTTCGTATTGTCAAGGTCGTGCTCCATCCTTATAATTTTAAATAATTGGTATGGTGTGGTCGAAGACTTATTAATAATTATAATTCATTTCTAATATTGAGATTTAAGAGTTAAATCCTCCATGTCTATAAAATTAGAATATGAATAAATGAGGAAAATATGAAACGGAATAAAAGAAATGAGAACATGAATTATTAATCATATTATGATGGTTTAATGCTTTGGATCTCCATCTCATTTTTTTACGTATCATTTGACGTAACAAATGATTTATTAATATTTAATTGGTGAATATTATTAAACTTATTAGAGATAAATTTTGTTAGGCAGTATTAAAAAAATGAGAGATAATTAGTGAGATGTCTAGTATTATTTTGCTTAAAATAATAAGAAATAAAATCAAAATCGTAAACTGCCATTCATGTACTTAACTTAGGTAAAGGAGTTGTAATATTGTATTTTACTATATCGTCTTTTTAAAATTCCCATATTGTAATGTTGTATTTTAAGTATCGTCCTTTTAAAATTCCCATATTTTTAAGCAATTATAATGGGAAGGAGTTTTTAAGAGTGAATTTATCTTATAAAAATTTAGTAAAAAATAATGGAAGAATTATTACGAATGATTTCATTCTTTACGAAGTCAGAGAAATAACATTCTTATTCTTTTCCTCCAAATTTATGTTTTTTAGGAAGAGGGTTTTTACACCCGGTGGATTAATTAATGGCCCCATAGTGATATAAGGTTCTCATTCATTAATTTAGTTAAAAATTTCCTTTCATGTCTTATGATCTAAGTTTACTTAAATACCCTGATAAAACAGCTTGAATTTTTTTCTCTCTAAATCATGACTAGTCCGAACTTCTTCACCGGCTTCTTCGTTTTATGAATCTTCATCCTGATCAAAATAGGGAAAAGTGAGATGTATTATCAGATCTTATTTTTTATAACTTAGATATGATTTTCTCGACAATAGTGGACGGAGTTGATTTTTTTTTTTTTTTTCCTAAATGGAAGGACGGGCAAATTCAGATTTCCAAATTTTTTATTTAAAAAATCTTTTTTTTTTTTTTTTAAAAGTGAGCTATTATCTATCCCATGTTTAAAATATGTTCAAAGTTGATAATCTTCTTTTTAATGAATAATTAAATAAGGATCATTAACCCATATGATTCTCATTCTCTTTTAGCAAAGATGCCATCATTATTACTTATAAATAAGATATCATGCTCTTCTGGTGCTGAGTTATACTTCAATCACATACTGAATTTAGATCGGTGATTTCAAGTCTTTACTCCTTTTGATCAATCATTTTCTCTCAAGATCTTATTTCTTACCAAACAACTGTACATGTCAAAATCTACACAATAGTCCTTCTGCACTTCTCTCTCTTTCTCTCCACTTCTACCCTTTCCAAGTTGCAACATCAAACCGTAAAATCTCTCCATTAAAAAAAATAAAAAAGTAATTGGTGTTGACATTCATACCCTACTAGCTAGTTTAGATAAGGTGATGGAGAAACAGGCAGCGTGCGGTCGTGAATCTGAACTTTCCACATTGCCACAACATGGATGACGGGTCCAAAAACCAAGTATCTAGTCAAGACTTGGGTTTTAGCCACGTGTATCTTCTCCAAGGAGTCCTTCTCTCAAGTGACCTTTCAACTCAATGTTTGATTAATGGACAAGAAGTAGTACCAAATAAGTTCTACCAGAAAATCTGTTGAAAACCATATGTGGTATTTTTATACATGGATGGTCTATTTATGGAATTATTAGTGGTGACCATTAAATTTATTGATCTAGTTTGATGTGAGTTGCTTTGTTCGAAGCCCATGTGATTGGAATTTGGAAGCTGATCAGATTCCCACATCTAGGTCTTCCTTTGCTTTAAGAGGGTCTTTTCGTGTTTTCCACCATTTGTTTTAGTGATCGATGACCTATATTTTAAACTGCTTTAATGCATGCCCCTTTCTAGTAAACAAGGTTAGGAGATCCAACATGTGATAAGAAATATATAAACGAAGACGACCAATTTTATGGATCCGATCACATAACCAATACCATAATTAAAAACGACTATTTGCCAAACAAGTCTTTTCTTCTCCAAAAAGAGCTTTAATGGGTTTTGTTTTATGATCGTATATATTATCATTTTCAGTTTTAAATGTAGGCACTGTGCATGTATCTTTCAAAAAATATATGTATAGAAATTGTCGGTAGGCTTCTGGTTTTTGTGGCGTTTCTCTAGATTTGAAATTCTAAGGTCAAGATTTAGAAGATTTTGCTTCCCTCAAGATGTCATTACCGTATTAGTATGGAAGGTGTTTTAAAAGAACTACAAAGGTCCTTATGACTTTATGGAGCTCGAATTATAATCCAACAGAGCTTTGTGCACATCATATCTCTGTGCATTATTTTTCCGCCCTAGACATAAATAAGTAGAATGTATCAATCTTGCTTGCTTTCTATTATAAATTATATGTATTTTAAAATATCTTATTTTTGGATTAATTTTGTTCGAAGGAAATTGTATTTTGTTTTTTTTTTTTAAGTTTTTTAAATGATTACAAACTTGACCTTGGCTCAAAAAGGAAAAAAAAAAAAAGAGAGAAATTGTGGGTAGGCTTTGGAATGCTCGTGTACGTAGTTGTTAAAAGAGTTAGCTGATAATGAAAACTAATTCCGGTGGATTCAACAATTAAGTGTTAGGGAATTTTATATTCTATATTGGGCCATATATTTTAACAATTATATTGGGACATATTATTTTTAGGCAGATTCAATAAGTGATTTATTAAGGTTGGATCAGGATGTCCAACTGAGTATGGATACCAATGTGGATACCCTATTAGTCACCCAGTTGTTTGTGATGAATACCCAATAAGGGACTATATAAAGAGAATATTAGGGTTATGGTCTCCACCATCTTTTCACGTACGATCATTCTCTCTATAGCCTATCATCAGTTACAGAGAATTCTATCTGAGTGTTTTAGGGATTAGGTTATGTAGAAGACCAAACTTTCAGGCAATCATACAATCAATTTCTTACATTTCCGCCTTCGGTTCATCATCCAGATTACAACTACACATCATGAACTCAGGTATACTCAATGAATCCCTACCTGTTAGCTTCACATGTATAATCTAGGATTTGTGTTTGGTATTTGTCATCCGATATTTATTCCTAACAAGTGGTATCAGAGCTGGATTTCATATTAAAATTGATTAAGTTTTCATGTATGTCTGTAGTTTTCATAATCTCTACTTATTTAGATTTCTAGAGTTTAGATTATACATGCATGATTTGTAATTTTACATGAGTAATTGAGTATTTGATGCTATGAGGGTTAGGTTTTGGCTTTTAAGTCGTTCATATTTCAGATTTGGGGCCAAAAACATCATTTTATGGTTTATTTTATATTTGAAGCCATTTAAGCGGATCTAGAACTTTTCAGATCCATACGTGAATAATGTTTTCGACAGATCGATTCTGATTTTTGGTCTATCAAAAACATTATTCACGCAGGTCAATTTTCAGCAAAATTTTGAGTTTTAGGTCGAATTTTGGGTAAATTTCGGTCATTTTTTACTTAAATCATAAAGTTTCAACCCATTTTCGACTACTATGGACTAAAATAACCCTCACTTTGTCCGTTGAAAACTATATTTGGTTCTATGGTTGATAAAGTGACAAGTCAATTTTAGAGATCGAATATGATAATCTGGTCACTATCAGATTCGGTTGACCGAAAATAGCTTTTCAGTCGACCGAAAATTACCGAAAGCCACATTTTTGTCTCTGTGGTTTTCGGTCAATCGAAACTGACAGAATCAGTTTTGCCAAGCGGTCGACCATTTCTGCCAGTAAAGAAAATTTCAATTTTATTTTTAGTTGATTTTCGGGCATTTCGGTTAATTTTCTTTGCACTATTTGTCTTATATGTTAGATTAAACACGATAATGCAACATGTTGTCAAAGTAACCTCTGCTATATAGTTTTGTTTAGTCTAACGTATAAAGATGTTATGGGTTTGTTATTAATGCGGATAACTATTGACCCAAAAGAAGGTGGTTATTTGACACGACAACAAACAAATTTGTGATAATAAGTATGTGAAAGTTATTTAGTTTCCATGTGGATAATATATTGGCCCAAAGGAAGATTTATTGTTTGATAAGATTTACTGTCACTATTTGATTATTATACTTGAGAGTACCACTTGTAGGTTAATACGTCGACCTAAAGGAGAACCTATTAATGTTGTGTTAGGTATCTTATGATGGTAGCCCACTTTATATGATTATATGATATATGTCATGTTTGTATATTTTGTGATTGAATTGTATGCCTATGATATTTAAGTTGTGAGCATAGTTAATTTATAGTTCTATTTTGTTCTTTGTTCAGTTTCTACTACTATTGTATTTGCCAATTTGAGTACCGTTCCTGTGTTTACAGGCACAAACTTTAAGGCATGGAAAGAGAATGTCATGATCATATTGGGTTGTATGGATCTTGACCTGGCACTCAGAAAGGATCAACCTGTTGCTCTTATGGAAGAAAGTTCCACTAAGGATAAAAGGAATTTTAAGCTTTGGGAAAAATCTAATCATATGAGTGTCATGATCATGAAGTGCTTTATTATGAAAATCATGCTAGACTCTTTGCCACATGAGGAAAATGCTAAGGAATTCATTATTATTGTTGAGAAATTACATCTCAAGAATGAAAATAGTGAGATGATTAGTACGTTAGGAAAACTCATTTCAATAAGGTATATAGACAAAGGAAATATAAAGGAGTACATCATGCAGATGTCTCATTTGGCTTGCAACCTTAAGGAATTCAAGTTAGAAATTAATAAGGTTTTGCTTATGGCCTTGGTTTTGCTTTTTCTTCCTAATCAATATGGGAACTTACAGACCATATACCATGCCCAAAAGGACAAATGAAATATTAATGTATTAATAGCTATTTGTGATCAGGAGAAAGAGAAAATCAAAGTTGGCCTAAATGTGCTAACTTGACCACGACCTCTAAGGCAAAGAAGAGGAAAATGAATAAGGCTAAGGAAGCTGCAGTGGCTCCACCTGCTAAGGCACGGAAGAAGCAAAGTGAGTAAGGTTACTTCTTTTGTGGAAAGAGTAGACACCTGAAGAAGGAATGCACTAAATATAAAGCTTAGCTTGTGAAAAAGGGTAAGCTTCTCATTTATGTTTATCCTGAAGTTAATTTAACTTCTGTATCTAAGGACACTTGGTGGGTAGATTCTGATGATACTACTCACGTTAATGTTTCCATGTTGGGTTGCATGTGGAGCCGAAAACCAAGTGATGATGAAAGATTCATTTATGTGGGCGATAGCCAAACAACTTCAGTGGAGGCCATAGGGATTGTCTTTAAATTCTAGAAAACATTTGGATTTATATGAGACTTTTGTGGTACCGTCTTTAAAATGAAATTTAGTTTTAGTTTCTGTATTGGACAAATTCGATTGTTCTTATTCTTTCAGAAACAACTTATTTAGTCTTATACTTTATTTAAATATTATTAGTACTAGTATTCTTATTGACAATCTTTATATGTTAAATACTCAACCCTCCATTAATGAAACTTTGCATGTCAATTTAAGAGGTACAACACAAAAATTAACTAATGAGGACTCATCAATGCTGTGGCACAGATGCTTAGGACACATTTCTAAACAAAGAATTTTATGTCTTATATCTGATGAGATCTTTGGTCCCCTTGATTAGGCAGACTTTAAAGTTTGTGTTAAGTGTATAAAGCAGAAACATTTAAACATTAGGAAGTTAGGGACCAATATGAGCTCTAGCGTCTTAGAACTGATACATACGGATATTTGTGTTTCATTCCCTATGGCTTCTTGGAATGGACAACAATACTTTATCACATTCATAGATGATTATTCTCGTTATGGGTAGATATACTTAATTTATGAGAAGTCACAATCACTGGACGTATTTAAGGCTTATAATACTGAGGTTAAAAATCAACTTCATAAGAAAATTAAGGCTGTCAAATTTGATCGTGGTGGTGAATACTATAGTCAGTATGATGGATCAGGTGAATAACGTCCAGGTCTCTTTGCCAAGTATTTGGAAGAGTGTGGCATCGTCCCACAATACACTATGCTAGGGAAACCTAGTATAAAAGGTTTTGTTGAACGGTGCATTAGGACACTAAAAGATATGATAAAGAGTGTGATCAGTCATTCCACTTAATCAAAATCATTATAGAGAGACGTACTCAAAATTGCAGTAATATGCTTAACAGAGTACCAAGCAAAGTAGTAGCGAAAATCCTTTATGAACTCTGGACTAGGAGAAAGCACAGTATAAGCATTTGCACACTTGGGGTTGTCCGATAGAGACAAGGCCTCACAGGCCAAATGAAAAGAAACTGGACTCAAGACCAGTAAACTGCTACTTTGTAAGGTATTTTAAAAGATCCAAAAGCTATAAGTTTTATGATCCCACATTAAAGTCATTCTTTGAAATGGGAAATGCCAAATTTCTTGAGTATATTAAGTTTGGGAGGGAAGATAAAGTTAAGGATATTATTTTTGAAGAGGAATTCATTCATCTTCCTATGATTGCTATTAACAATGGTCAAGGTACTTAGGATCCTGTTCTTGACAATATCATTGTACAAGATGTAATCGCTCTAGTTTAAGACAATCCTATCCCAGTTGAGATAAATGCTCATATAGAGCAAACTCAATAACCACAAGAACTAGTGCTTTTAAGAAGGTCCACTAGAGAAAGAAGAAGTGCGATTCTAGATGACTATGTCATGTATCTATAAGAATATGAGTTTAATATCGGGATAATAGAAGATGATTCGATCAACTTCACAAAAGTCAAATAAAGTTCCAATTCGCAAAAGCGGATCGATGTCATGAATAAGGAATTGAAGTCTATGAGAGAAAAATGGTGTTTGGGATCTCGTCAAATTGCTTGAAGGTTCGAAGACTATTGATTACAAATGGATATTTAAGACCAAACAAGATTCAAAAGTCAATGTTGAGAGGCATAAGGCACGTCTTGTCACTAAGGGCTTTACTCAAAAGGAAGGTATTAACTTTAAAAAGTCTTTCTCTCTAATTACTTTG
Organism: Parasponia andersonii; assembly: GCA_002914805.1. Classification (NCBI taxonomy): domain Eukaryota; kingdom Viridiplantae; phylum Streptophyta; class Magnoliopsida; order Rosales; family Cannabaceae; genus Trema; species Trema andersonii. Next base: position 102,290 of record JXTB01000633.1, on the reverse strand, counting down.
AAAGACTCTTTAGGGTTATTATGGCACTTATGGCATATTATGATCGTAAGCTTCATCAGATGGACATTAAGACAACATTTCTCAATAGAGACATTGATGAGACAATTTATATGGTGCAGCCAAAAAACTTTGTATCAAGAAATCCAAAGTCTATGGTCTACAAATTCAAGAAATCCATCTATGGTCTTGAGCAGGCTTCCTATCAATGGTATCACAAATTTCATGAGGTAATTCTCTCATTCGATTTTGAGGTGAATCCTGTTGATGATTGTGTATACCATAAGTTCATTGAGAGTAAGTTTATTTTTCTGGTGCTTTAGATTGATGACATACTACTGGCAAGTAGTGATATAGGCTTACTACACGACACCAAGAGATTTGTTGTGAAGAATTTCGAAATGAAAGATCTTGGAGTTGCCTATTTTATATTAGATATATAGATATATCGAGATTGTTCTCGGGGTATCTTTAGGTTATCACAAAATAGCTATATTGAGATGGTGCTCAATAGGTTTGGTATGGATAAGTATGCACCAACAGATACTCCAGTATCTAAGGGAGATAAATTTAGCCTCAGCTAAAACCCCAAGAATGATGTTGATAAAGAAGCCATGCAACAGTTTCCTTATGCTTTGGCTGTAGGGAGTCTGATGTATGCACAAGTATGTACGCATCTAGATCTTGTGTTCATAGTTAGTATGTTAGGCAGATATATGAGTAACCATGGAGTGGATCATTGGAATGCAGCAAAGAGGATTATGAGGTATTTACAGAGAACAAATGAATATATGCTGACTTATCAGAGATCAGATATTTTGGAGATTATTGGGTACTCTGACTTTGATTTTGTGGGATGTTTAGACAGTAAGAGATCCACATCAGACTATGTCTTTCTTTTAGCCGGAGGAGCTATTTTCTGGAAGAGTGCTAAGTAGACATTTATAGCAACTTCAACTATGGAGGTAGAATTCATAACCTGTTATGAGGCATCCAATCATGCAATATGGTTGCGTAACTTTGTCACCGAGCTACATGTAGTAAATGGCATTGAAAGGCCATTGAAACTTTATTTTGACAATAACTCGACAGTTTTATATTCCAACAGTAGCAGGAGCTCACCAAAGTCGAAACACATTGACATTAACTTTCTAGTTGTAAGAGAAAGAGTACCGAGTCGTTTAGTGTTAATTGAGTATATCGGTACAAACTCTATGGTAACAGATCTGCTCACCAAAGGTTTACCACCTAAAGTCTTTCACAAGCACATTGCTTGTATTGGTGTTGTATTTTGGATGGTGTACAGTTTTACTAAGAGTTTGTGATTTAGTTTAGATACTTATTGTGTTACACGCATTTATGTTTGTATAGTGCAATATTTTGGTTAATGATGGTTTTTATTATAGACTCAGTTCATTATATATTATATGATACATTTCATATTTTTGCTTTCCCATTGTGGTTAACAATAAAGTTTATAGTAATGCACTAAAGGGGGAAGATTAAGATCAATCTCAATAAAGTTTCGAGTGGTCCAGTTGGAAATAAGCACGGTAAATCAGGTTGCGTGTAATTTCCATGCTACATTCTATACTCAATTTGTGTCATTCGAGTATATTAGTACGATGATCATTGAGGGCTCTAGTTGCCATCCAAATAAGTGCAACGATGAGCTTTTTGGTTTCGTGCTGATATGTCTGATGGACAGAATTGCAACTTCAAGGATATTCAGGAATAATATAGCGTATTCATTACCATATTTCAGTTTTGCAATACAATTGTATTTGGTTCATATGTAACTCAAGTAGGAGATTGTTAGGAAATTTTATTTTCTATATTGGGCCACATATTTTAACATTTGTATTAGGCCATATTATTCTTAAGCAGACCCAATAAGTGATTTATTAAGGCTGGATCAGGATATCCAACTGGGTATGAATACCAATATGAATACCCTATTAGTCACCCAATTGTGTGTGATGAATACCCTACAAAGGACTATATAAAGAGAATATTAGGGTTATGGTCCCTATCATCTTTTCACATACGCTCATTCTCTCTGTGGCCTACTATTTGTTACAGAGTGTTCCATCTGAGTGTTTTAGGGATTAGGTTGTATGGAAGACCAAACCCTCAGGCAATCATACAGCCAATTTCTTACGCTTCCGCTTTCAGTTCATTATCCAGATTGCAACTATACATCATTGACTCATGTATACTCAATGAATTCCTAATGATCTAGGGTTTGTATTTAGTATTTTAAATTCCATATTTATTCCTAACATTAAGTCAATAAAAAAACATATAATGAAATTAAAATATGATGAATACTAAATTTGATCAATTTAATTAGGGGATATACATTATACGCATGCATATATACACCTAGAAGTGTTGACGTATACCTTCACATGAGATTTTATGAGATTGGTCACTACAAAAAAGTCTTTTTTTTAGTGATAACAAAAATTGTAAGTACTAAAATTAAAAAAAAAATTATGACTAAATAAATATTGTTATTTTTATATCGTGACTAAAAAATCCATATCTAAAAGTTTTAGTCACAAAAATGATAATTTGTACATTTAGTTACAACAAATTTCATTACTATAAACAAAAAATTGTGATTAAAAATATATTAGTGACAACTTGTGATTAAATGCCAACTTTTAGTCACAAAAAATTATTGATTATGACTAAATGTCACTTTTAGTCATAATTTTTTTTTGGTAACTAAAAAACTTGTCACTAAATATTGTCACTAAATATTGACTTTTTTGCGGTGGTTAATGTAGACATTCGCTCTTGGTATTAATGTTCCCGCTTTCCACTCTGATTATTTTACTCAAATACCACATAAATAGTGGAAACATCGCTATTTTTTAACACCAAACGTAGAGGCCGTTAGAAAACTATCAGAAATTGAATACAAGTATAGTTGCGTGTTGGCTTGTGTAAATTGACTGCACAAAATTGATAAGGGCAGATGAATTTCTAAATGCCCTTTCCAGCTTTGAATAGATAGATGGCTAGGCAGAATTGGTTGCAAATTTGGTGTTGCAGAAAACCTAGAATTTAGGCAAAATTGATTATTTCCAAATCGTTAGATTTTTATTTAATAATAAAAGTATGTAATTATTATTATTGTTTTGGCTCATGTAAGTGTGAATATAACTTTGGTTTGCATAACCAAATACATGGTTAAAAAAAAAAAAACTTAAAGAAAAAACAAAAATAAGAAATAAAGTGTAGATTAGGTAGGCCAACGAACAACGACATCATCAATTTCCTTTAATTTTCTAACGGCATCTGCGTTGGGGTTAAAAGAGTAATTTATTATTTAGAAGGCACTTGGTAAAAAGTTGAGAATGATGGAACAAATTCATATCAGAAGAAAACTTAGAGATAAAATGGTTAATTATTCTTTACACTGCATTAGTTTTTAGTGACGATTAGGCCACATACGACGTTTTTTAAAAAGAATTAAAAAAATACGGTGGCTCAGTTTTTTTTTAGATTTAGTATCGTATTTTTTAGAAAAATAACACTTTATAAAAAGCTTTTAGAAAAATATCATTTTCTAAATAATAACTAATAATTGATAACATGTTTTCAACTATTAGTATCTAGTAATTAATTAAAAGTATTTACAACTGGTAATTGGTAACCGGTAACCAATTTTCAAATACTATTAACTATTTTAAAAATAGTATTTACTAAATTTTTTTAAAAAATGGTATTTTCCTAAAAAAGTGGTACATGAATTTGATGTATTGTTAGCTATAGAATTTTGTTAGGGGATAAATTAGTATTGTCAATATTTTATGTGTTTAGAGTGTAATTTATTTTATGAAGTGGATTATGAGCATCAAAAATAAAACTAAAAAAACATTTGATTTCAGGCTTTTCACCCCTATTAAATGCAGTACGAAATGAATGTGTAAATGTAACTTTTTTTATTAGACGAGAAATTTGAACTTTAACTTAGATGTGAATGTGATTATTAATGTGAATAAGTCTGTGGCCACACTCATTATAAGTACTATTAGTATTACTGCAGTTGTTTTTGGAGAATTAATGAAAGTTCTTTCCTTCATTTTTTGTGGAATTTATGAAAGTTAAATACGATCTAATACTCCGTATTTTTGTAATTCTTTTTTGTTTTTGCAGTTGGAAGCTCTAGAAACCCAGGTTTTAACTTTTTTTAAAAAATGGTATTTTCCTAGAAAAGCGGTACATGAATTGGAAAAAAATATAACACCCCGTGTTTTTGTAATTTTTTTGCTTTTTTTGTTTTTGCAGTTTGAAGCGCTAGAAACCCAAGTTTCTAACAATGTTAGTGTTGCGGGTAAAAGACTACACTTCCATTTAAATAGTACTCGAGTAAAAAGTCAAAAAGAACGGAGAAGACCAAAAGTCTAGCAATAAATTAGCGAGAACCACTTATCATACCTAAAATAAATCTCACTTTGTGCACCTATTAATTTTATTTAATTTATCAATTTTGGCACCCACCTTGTGCCCAATTTTTTGTCCTATATATGTACATGCTCCTTCACGTACGTAACCATGACTTATGTTAGAGGAGGAAAAAAAAGCTTCGCTAGCCCTCAGTGCCTAGGCTTATACTATACTCCTTTTAAATGTGGAATGCAACATGATAGCAACCTCTCTTACTCCCAAGGAAATGCCAAGAAACGTACAGAGTCCAGGTCTTGATAAAATAAAAAAAAAATTGTGATGAAAAATATCAAAAGGAAAACAAAAGATAAAGATGAAAAATATGTTTGGTAAAAGAGAAAAGCAAGAGGAAAAAAAGATAGAGGGAAAAAGTGGAGAGAAAAATGAAAATATAGTTGTTCAAAAATATGTTTGCTATTAAAAAGAGGGGGCTAGAAAAAAATGAGTGGAAAAAATGGTATGTGGCTTATCTTATAGTTTCCCCTCCGGAATGGAGACACAATGTAAAGAAAAAAGTATTTACTAAATTATACTTGCACATCAAATTTTAAATAATAATAACACAATGATAAAATAATCATTTTAATTAAACTAATTTTCATTCTTTCCTACCAAATACCAAACATATACGTAAGAAAATCATTTTTCTTTTCAGCTTACACATTTTCTCTCCCTCCTATTTTCACTTAAGAATAATTATTGAATAAAAAAAATCTGTAAAAAAGGCTATGAATTTATGAAAAGGGGTATTTTTATTACACTTGTAAGCTGCAAATATATAGCCCCCTTTTATTAGATTACAAGACTGTCAAAGCAATAATCGATTAGGTAATTGTACTCATGAAAGCTTATCCAAGTACGAGTTAAATAAACTTAATACATACGACCACCCATAAATCATAATGGTAGCTGAGACAGTAACCAGAGGAAACGGGTTCTTGATCTTTTGGATCAAGCCAAGGGGAAACTCTAGGGCAAGATTCTACGCATTTTCTAAATAAAAATCAGAAAAGCACATCGCCAAAAACACAGTAACTGATCTGAAAAAAGATACAAAAATTGAGAAAAGGAACAAGGATCCAAAATGTTTTATCTTATTCTTAATGAGAACGATAGAACAAATCTTCTACGCCGCCCACATGACATGGGGTCCAAACCAATCTTATTCCACTGACAACGCAGGGTTGAGGCAACTGAAAATCGAGACCTGATTTACATCACCCTTTCCAGATGCATACGGATGTCAAGATAAGATAACTGTTACAACAGAAGAGACGTTGCATCATCCAATTAACACATAAGGAAGTTCAGGAATCGAGAAGTCAAAACAATCTAGAATAATTTAGTATGAGAATTGCTTGCTAAAGATGTATCAAACTCTCAGCGGAAATGGTTCACAAAACATTGAGCGTGATGAATTCTTCAAAGAGGAAAGTAAAAGCACAACTATAAAGATCCATAGAAAACTAGCCTGTAAAACATTAAGAACTAGAATAAAAGATACGTCTCTAGAAATTTGACATGAACGAACACATCAAAGGAACCTGATGAGTATCCAATATTTGACATGCGTCTCAGTGCTTGATGATGAGATGAGCAAACCTGATGAGTATCCAATATTTGACATGCGTCTTAGTGCTTGATGAAGAGATGAGCAAACACAAGGATTGTGATAACTCTATAAACATAGAGTTATTTGGTATGTTTTTGAGTCTTAGGATAGTTGTTTTAAAAGAACAAATTGTTTAATTTAGGTATTTTTCTTTATTTTATTTTGGTCTGTGGTGTTTCTGATGTTTAAAATCTAATTTAGTCAATATTTATTTTATTTCTTTTAATTTTTAGTAAAAATGCTGAAATCGGGACTTGAGTTATGATGAATTTAAGTGACAGTATCTTGGAAGGAAGACTGAATTTAAGTTAAGACTGGGAGTAACTTTGCTGCAATGACGCGTCGAAGCAATATTGAACCGCAGAATTCTTTTTCCAGCTAGCATTTTTTATGTACAACTGATGCTGACAGCTAATATTAAATACTAGCTAAAAGAAAATGAAGCAAGAGTGGTCCTCACTCGTTTATTTGGCTGATACATGTATTAGGGTATCTCATCTACCTAATATAAAAGGAGAAATGTACTGTAAGAAGAAAAAAAAGTGTGGCGGCAACTCAAGAGAAGGAAAATATACAGAAAAGGAACGAAAGAGAGAGGGAATAGTAGAAGAAAGAAAGGACGAAGAAGGAGGAGTACTAGCAGCAGTAGTGGGATTAAAATCACTATCATCCAGCTAGCACTTTCTTTACTTCTTTTAATATTCTCATATTGAATCCTTTATTTTCCTTTCTTGAATGTTCTGAAATCGATAGAGTATTTTAAGCTGCTGTTGTTTAAATTTCAGACCATGAGCTAAGTTTCTTTAGCAGAGATATTGATGAATCTAAGGTTGTAACGAAGGATTAAATGTTGTTTTAAGTGTTTATGGTAATTTCCTCTTATTCACTCAAGTAAGCTTCATTATTATTTTCTATTATTGTTTGGCCACCAATATTTAGGATAAATAAACTGGGATTAATTCTGGAAAGGCTGATTTTAGTTGGATCTAACTTGAATAATGCATGTTTCAAATATCTTTTTAGTAGATCTTTGAATTAGTAACGGTATAGGAATATATTGTTACCATGTATAACCCATTGAAAGTCGATGCTATAAATGGTGTATTGAGAACTGGATCCGCATAGCAATATGTTAAATCTGGTTTGAAGAACTTAAAACATAATAAATTCGAAAGATTATTATGTACAGATGGAATTTTCGGTTACTGGAGTGAATTTTGTCGTAAGCATTATTGTAGCATTTGTACCCAGGTTTGCAACTGAAGAGGATTCAATAATCCCAACTTAATATCTCTATTGATTTACAATCTCTTGTTTAGATTGTTTTATATATGGAATTTATATTTTTATTTGCATCTGTTAGTTCCTCTGAATTCTTAATTTAGCTTGTTTGACATTTAGTTTTTCCAACTGATTTTGGTAATCAATCCCTGTGAAGACGATACTTAACTCATTATTATATTACTTGTTCGGCATGTGCACTTGCGTAGTAATTACAAAATAATCAACAGATTGCCTTACTTGAGGCTTGTAAGGCATGAGCTTAGCCTTGGGGCTTGATGGACCGTGAATGCAAAGCGTAACTCTAAGGCAAGACTCAAGGCTATGCAAGGCTTAAGGTTGAGGCTTAACGAGGCATAAGCCTCAGTGGTTGTTGTGATGGGTGAGGCCTATACAAGACCAAGCCTCAAGGCTTCTCAAGAGGCAGGATCTCGACCTTGAGGCTCACAAGGACCAAGGCTTGAGCAAGTTGCGGAGTCTAAGCCTTCAGGCTGTATGAGACATAAAGCCTCAAGGCCTGATCAGATGTGAGACATAAAGCCTTTCCTTTAAGGTTTGATGAGACATGATATCTAAGTCTTAAAGCCTAATTATTTGAACCATAACATTACAGGTTCATATTTTCACACATTGGGTCTCCTCTATTTTAGGCTTGATTCATATATGATATACGTCTTCTCGGAGAAATAAACAAGAAGATATGAGGATTAGGGCTAACTGCTTCAAGAGTTAAGGCTAAAATCCATCATATCTATAACTCTTACACAGGGGAGGCATCTAAAGTCCCAGTGGATACCCAGTGAGATGTAAGCCTCAAGGCTGTATAAATGCACAATAAGAACTTAAACAGCGATCTTACCTTACGCCTTTCATTCAACTTAAGCCTTTTATTTTGCACATAATCAACAAATGTATACCCTCATTCTATCAGAACCTAACTTGGACCGAGTAAAATAAATAAAAGGCATGGTTGACTTACAGCTAATCTATACTTGCATTAATCATAACAACTTCTCCATCATTCAACTGTGACCTTTACTTAGCTCAAACGAAAAGATAAGACAGTACCAAAAAATGAAAAGGAAAAAAAATTCACACTTCACATATCTAACCTCATTATGGCTTTTCTATGACGATGCAACACTTGGAGATGACTTCAACTTCTTTGGTGGTGGGTTTCCTCCAGAAAGCAGCACGTATGAATAGAAGCCCAACATTGCAGCACTGCAGCGAATCCCGAAAAGAAATTAAATTAAAAAGAACAAGGAGTTGATATATCAAAATCAAAGGCTTAAACAATTCATAAAAACAGAAGGCAGCCACTCCTTGAAGTACCTAATAAAAGCATAAAAGCCTGTAGGAAATACTTTCTTTGTCTGCATCAAGGAAAACAGCAGTAAAGTTAGAAAAACAAGAAGCAGCTTATATTCAGACTGGAAATAGTAAGAGCTTCATTCTTCTAACTCAATATCTTACCAACGAGAATGTCTGAAAGTTCTTCCAGAGTAGAGCCGCCGCTAGTGCTGCAACCATCACATAAAAGCAGAAAAATCTTCAATTCAGACATTGCTGCAAAAAGGGTCCTCACCAAAACTTAAACTACAGATGCCAAAGTGGTATAATGCTATAATTCCATTGATGAAGTCAACCGAACTTTAAAGTTGACAGATTTATTAAACATACGGAAACATTACCTCCTTGGCCTATAATGAATGGCAAGCTGGATTTCCCTTGCCTCCAGATCTTCAAGCTAAAAGTGCTGAGAGCTAACAAAGCTCCCCCGTAAAGCACACCAGTGCTCAAAGTCGCAGGATTTCTCGAAAAGACAAAACCAAGAAGCCCCCCACTAAGAACGATCCCACCTGCCTCAAATCACACAAGCACAACTCAAAAACCACCATAGCAGAAGCCATTTCAATCAACTTAAACCCAATTCTCACATGTATAACAACAAAAACCAAATGGGCAATCGCGAAAAACACTCACCAAAGGGAATTCCGAAACAAAAATCATGGATCTTCGCCGATCTCTTCTGCTCACTGGTCCCCAAATTCCCAACACCATTCTCTTCTTCTTCTACCTCTTCCAAAGCAGGGTATGAAGATTTCTCTGCTTTTTCCACATGGGGTTTCCGCTGAATGGACCCGGAACTCAAACTGGTCTTACTAAGGGTCCCAGAACCTCGTTCGAGGCTCGTATTACTCCATGACTTTTTTTGCCCAAAAAATAAACAAAAAGTACCCAGTTAGCTCAAAACATAAGCAAAAATGAAAGAGAGAAAATTTTAAGTGGGTACCTGGGGACGGAGTAGAGATGAGGATAAGAAGGAGCGGTGGCGGTTGATGGCGGAGAAGCAGGAGATTTGGGAGGTTGTGGCTGCCATAGGAGATTCAACGATGGGAACTCGGCCGATCCAGCCTTTCTGGGTTTATTGGGGAAAATCTTGAGCTGGGAGATTGAGGTTTTGACTGGTCAAAAGAGGGGAACGTGTTCGCCACAACCAGTGGGAATGGGATTGATTGGTCGTTTGTTGTGGCGGGGAAGATGTACGGACTACGTTAGTTGACCAAGTGTTGTTTAAGCTAATCTAAAAGCCCCAAAGAAGTACACGAGTTTGCGGGCTCTTTAAGTCTCAACTGGGCTTTTAGACAATTTTTGGGTTGGACTTCGTAGAAAAATGACCAAATTTTGAGTTTCCTCGACATAAATGTCAAGTTTTTGAAGGGAAATTAGACGGTTTGTCCTTTTATTACATTTTGTTTTAATAAGTCAATAGTTGCCCTTTTTCTCATTTTATAGTTAAATGATCAAGTATATGTATTTTTATATTTAGTATATCAACTTATATACTTACTTTAGGTTATGTATTGAGTATATTATATTTTATACTTAGTATATACTTCAATATAGCAATTATTTTGCTATAGTATTTGAGAAAAAAACATTTACTTAAAATAGGTTTGAAATTTAGTCATTTTATTATAAAATCCGTTTTGAATTCTATTCCGAGATGGTTAAAAAACTAGTTCCAGGATATAGAACAATAGGTTGTCAGTACGGTAAGTTAGTGCAGGACCATCAAATCTTAGGACGAGGTTAAGCAAGACTCTTTTTCTTCACTATTGAATTTGGTGTGTAGATAAAATACTTCTTAGATTGAGATATGGTATCCACATATATAATAATTTGCTTCGCTTATTTTGAGATATAATGATGCTAGGTATCTTAAAATTTATATTAAAATTTTAATACCAATACATGTATATATTCAATTGAAGTGTTAGAAATTATCACGAAAAATTTAATCATATTCATCAATTAAATGGTAAAAAATGACATGCCACTTATATTGATCTTATAAATTGAGTATAAATCTTAGATTATTACATAGCATTCTCAACTTATAGATATTACAAATTGAGTATAAATCTTGGGTTATATATCATTATCCTTTGAGATATGATATTGACTGAGAGTTGGGGGTAACTGTTGATATAATCAAAGATTTCTGATATCGAGTAAACTTCTGTGAACTACTAACTTCCCCTAAAAAAAAAAGAACACTAACACTGGACCTTAGGAGTTAAAGATATTCCATACTTTCCACCAATCAAGTTCTTTTCTTAAAAAAGAAAGGCTTAAAAATAGAGTATAATGACAAATTACAAGATCATAATAGAGATAAGGAATGGGAAAAAAGCTTAGTAAACTATTAGATTCCCATGATATGGATTTAAGGGAGATGAGCATTTGTGAGGTAAAACTTTTGGTTTATGATAAGATCTTTGTTCTTAGTAGTTGGGGGTGATTAAAGGGAAGAGCTAAGGTTATATGAATTTGACTTGGCTGGGTTTAACAGAGGTTGGATCAGAAACGAGAGGAAGAATGCTACCTCTAGGTTAAGTCCATCCAACAGTTAATGGCCCTCTTTTATAGGCCAATCCTATATTAAAAAAATAGTGATCATTGAAGAATCTCTCAGTTTAGGTAAGTTTCAGTCTCTCTTTTTCCTCGAATTTTTTCCAAAGCTAAGAATAGAGAGCTTATTAAATGTTGAACAAGACATGACACTATATCACTGAGGTTTGGGAAATATGAGAACTCAAATCAAGCAATGCTGGGACTTTTTTTCTTTTTTAGCTAACGACAGAATGAGAAAACATAGTAACTGCTAACCTGAAAGCTATGTTAATGCTATGCTTGACTACACTCTCTTGAACTCTTTTCCATGGTCAGATCCTCCTTAAGTTTTTATATTTGGGCTTTGGACTCTGATTTATAGGACTATGAGGCTTATACCAAGTTTTTTTCTGGTCTTCACAGGATCTACATCTAAGCTTTGGTCTTTTAATAAGCTTGTGTCTACTTTTAGGCTTTTTGGACTTTATGGGATCCTTTTGCCCCTCCCAATAATTTAATTTTAAATTATGTGCTTCCTAAGTAAGCCATAATGTTCTTAACTAAATTATTGACAAGATTTTACTAAACTTTTGTGCCTTCTATTCCACAACCCATCATTGAATCTCCTTTATTAGTGGCTTAGGTCCACTTTATATTAAATATATATATCTACTATATTTATAAGTATCTTATTGTGGTATATTACATGAAAATAGTAATGGTATATACATGTTTTGCATGTGAGCTTATATTGTGCATGAATCGCATGTTCACATATGCATGAGCTTAAGGGTTATACATAATGTATAGTACGAGCGTACTAGAAGGATAGATATCAACCTCAGTATGAATAAATTAGCATAAATGTATGATTGCTTAGTGTAAATATTGACTGAATTTAGTATGATTGCTTGGCATAAATTGCATGTAATCAATTGAATTTATCATGACTATGTGGCATGAACATATTGGCCTGTTTCTTTTATTATGCATGAGAAAATTGAGTTATGCCTTTAACCTCTTCGAGCTTATGCACGTGAGAATTCTTCCTATATGAGTGGCTCTTTTCTGATCCTAAGCCCATTACGTATGAAGGGTATTTGGACTTTTCCTCTCTTTTATCTTTTTTTTTTTAGCCATCAATACCAGATATTTACATTTACAATTTATATATCATATTCATGTATTTTAATTATGATTATAATCCTATCGAACTTGAACAACTAGTTAATATTCACTTTGTACAAACTATAATTAAAATAACAACTAGTTAATATTCACTTTGTGCAAAATATAATTAAAATCTAAATAAACAAATTAGTAAAAACAATCATAAGCCAATGTAAAGTGTAAGAAAATTATTTTGGTAGAGTGTAATTTAAGTAATATCGTTAACCAATAACATTTAGTCTTTTTGCTAAGGAGTTAGGGATGAATAAAAACTCGTCAATCCACATCGACTATCTAATCTATGATAAATCATTCGTCACAAAACCGCTAATAAGAGAGCTACCAAGACAGGCAGTTTGAAAAGAGTGAGCTGGATGATACTATCTAATACATAATAAATTATTTATCGCAAAATTGCCAATAAGAAGAGCTGCCAAGATAGGTGGATTGAAAAGAGTGAGCTGGGTATGGACTACACTTTCCTTTGAATTTGCCATGCTTGCCTTTCTTCGGGGGTGGGGGAGGAGAGGTAATAAATTAAATTATAGGAGTTAAAAGTTAAAATAATATTCTAATTTCTATTTATTTCATATGCATAAGATAATGACAAATTTTAAAATATATATTTTGTATTTAAGGTAATAGTTGATGCCTTAACTCAATCAGATTAGTATATTTTAATTTTAATTATGCTTCTCTTGTTTATTAAGTATTAATACATAACTTAAGTTTTTTTTTGGTCTCTTTTCATTAGTTTATACTTTTATTATGAATGTAAAATTAGGGATGAAATAGAATAACAAAATGCCCTCCTATCAGTTAATAGATAGTTTAATTAAGGAAAATTCGGCACACCTAAGATATTTGGAATTTTTTTTACTAGGGTTACGAATTTTTTTAAGACTTTAAAGTCTATTTTTACTTCAAGATGTGCATTATTAAATTTAAGGGGCTTCTTAGCCAAATGACTGAATTTATGTCATTATTTAAAGAATGGTCGTTTTTCATACACTTTAAAAAAATAGCTGAATTTATTAGAAAGTGCCGAAATAAATCATTTTTATAAGGAACGTATCAATACTATCAAAAATGATGTGTTTTATACCATTGATATCCTATTAAAAAAATGATATAGCATACTTAAAATTGATATATTGAGAAATTAAAGTTTCAATCTTACTCACTCTTATTTTGAAGATAACAAACATTTGATTTGGTACTAATATTTTAACTTGAGTGTGTAGTAAAATGATTTTAAAGTTCTAAGTCAAGTTGATCAATGAATCAAGCTTGAAGATAGATGCATATTGAATTTATTAGAATCAAATTTGAAGATAAACAATCAAGATACAAGACCGTATTTAGATAGGATATATTTCATGTTTAGTCTTATATTTGATTTAGTTCATTGTACATAAATTCTTTTTGCATTACCTCATACTTTCAAAAGAGTTTTCAAACTATCTTAAGCTTAGAATGATTATTTTATTATAGAAGTTTGAAAATAGAAAATAATAATTTATTTAAATGGACAAAATATTTTTTAATACATAATTTCTTAAGTTTAAATAAGTGACAAATATATTTGAAACCATGATTATTTGAAATAGGCTAAAATGAGATTTTCTATTTATAAGCTAGAATATATTTTGAAATTAACACTTTCTAAATTATTTTTAAATATCTTTGCGAATCCAAAATAAGTTTGCAGTAGCCAAAAGATTCTTTTCAAATTGATATTCTATATTTTAAAATGTTCACAACAAATTTAGAAGTCTACATTTGAAAAACACTAAAAATCCTGTTAGAATCTAAAAAACGACGAAAATGGAAATCTGTCAAAGTTTGGTCAACCAATTAGTCAACTAGAGTTTTCAATAGGCCAAAAAATATGACCGTTAGAAGCTGTTGGCTCCAACGGCTATATGGCTGGTCGACTAGAATAGCCACAGAGAGTAAATAACGACTATAAACAGCTACTTTTCTTGGATATCTATATATAAAGCCTCATTTGGTGGTATTTAAGATAAGAACATGAACCTAAATTGATGTCCATTAACTCTTAAAGTGTCTTAACCTATTTTCATATCAATTATATATTCAAATCATATTGAGCCAATCTTAAAGCATTTATTGTACATTATTCTCAAATCTCCTAAGCCAAAATTGTATTCATTACTTTTGTGAGGAGAGTTCTTAAGTATGTTCACTCTTGATTATTGAAAAACTATTGAACGTGAGGTGAGGTTGGCATCAGATTTATAAACAATCTGATTTAGGTGAGGTTACTACCAGAGTCTAAATAACCCGAGTGTAGTGAGGTTATCACCAAAGTCTAAACAATTTGTGAGTTGATGAGATTGACATCATTATCTAAATAATTTGTGTATGTGAAGATTAGTACCAGAGTCAAAAAAATCTGAGGTTAGGCGTGATAAAGGCAGAGTCAAAACTATTGTCAATACATAAGTGAGCCTAAAAAAAATTCACTCTATTTACAAAAAGGTAAGTCAAATCCACAATCTTGATTCAAATAGTATAAACTCAAAGCAAGTTACTAAGAGTAAGGGATGTAGGCAAAACTGAGTTTACATTTTCTCTATCTCTACATTCTTTACTTTATTACAAACTATTTGATTGAATGTAGGATATATAGTGTACTTAATTTGCTTGATATTATCGCTATACATTTGGTATTATTATTCTTATAGCTTCAAAGTTAAAAATAATGGTCTGTGGTTTTGTATAATTGAAAAGTTTCTTAAAAAGTTTTAAAACTAAATTCACCCCCTCTTGGGTTATCAATCTTGGGCTAACATGATATATAAATATAAAAATTGATATATTAAAAAATAACTATTTAACAAAAATAAAATGAAAAAAAAATGTTTATTCATTAATTAAGTGTAAAGAACAACTTTTTTTTTTTTTAAATTGATGTGAAAAAAGTGGCATTTTATATAAATACTCTATATCTAAAGGACATTGTTTGTTTGTTTGTTTGTTTGTTTGTTTGTTTGTTTTTTGAAATGATTCTCAAGGGATTTATGAATGAATAGTAGCCAAATCAGCTTCAATAGACCTCTGATCCCCTAAAACAACAAATAAAGATCCCAATTTCTAGAGATGTAAAGTGGGTTGGATCGGACCGGTCCGACCTATATTTGATTAGCCTACACAAGCTTTGTACTAGCCCGACTTGACCTATATTCTTATTAAGGGGACTAGCATGTCCCACAGATCTAACTCACATTTTAAACGGGTCTAAGTGGGCCGTGCCTATGAGGGCTGAATATGAGCCAAAATGTGAGCATAATTTGTTGTTATTCTATACTTTAAACTATCAAATATGTATTTATGTAAGTTAAAATATAGGTTTAAAACTCATTCATATTATTTTAAAATTTAAATAAATTGAAAATAAATAAAAATAAGTAAATAAATAACATTAAAAGCATATAAATAAAAAAAATTTAATTGAGATTTCTTTAAATTTTAATTTAGAAATATATTTAAAATTATATATAAACTGATTAAATGTAGGTCTGTATGTGAGCTAGACCGAGCTGATAGGTCTATTGCTCTGACCCTATTATATGAAATGTGTACCGGGCCAGTGCTATATTTTTTATTCAGAATGTGAGCCGGCCCACATTGACATCTCTACTAATCTCACTTATGCTAAAGTGTGGGCTGCCATATTAATTTAACAAGAAATATGGTAACAACTACCACATTTTACAAGTGAGAGTAATTCTAAAATATTTTCAATAATTAAACCATCAACAGAATAAATGAAGCAAGAATAGCTTGAACAATATTTATGGCATCATATTCTAAGCTCTATTTGTAACTCATATTTGGAAGCAAGAAGTAGCCTCTCACAAACAGTCATTAATTTAGCCTATTGTGTAGAACCTTCAAACATGTCATAAGATAATGCCACTACTAGAAATGAAATATCATGAAAAATAATACCATAACTTGCTCTCCCGTCATCTTCAACAAATAATGCATCAATGTTGAGTTTCAGACCAGCTTTACTAGGGAGAACCCATCTTTTATCGCTTTGCTACAGTGTTAATAGGAGCTTGAGATTGCAAATCAGCTATTCGATAACTATCCAATAACAGGTCAACACTAGCAATAATATCCGTTGGAGCAAAAAATAAGTTCTCAAAAACATAGTGATTCCTTATGCCCCAAATGCTCCAGCAGAGGAAACAAAAAATAGCCAACTCCTTTCGGATAAATTTTCTGTTGCAAAAATACAGAATACACTGAAAGTAAAGCCAATAAAATTACAAAGCTTTGACCACAAGGAACTTAATGATCAAACTGTAATAATATGTTCACACAACTAGAAACTATGAATGGACGTCGCAACTTTCTTCTTGCAAAAAGGAAACCACTCTAAACAGGATACATGCATGTGTTGCGAATTGCTGCTCATTGACAAAATTTCTAAAAACCCTCTCCATAAGCAAATTTTAATCTTGGATGACACATGCAACTTCCAAAGACTTCTTTACTAAGAAAAATCATGTCCACTTTTCAAACTCTCTTTATCAGCTAGAAGTGAATGATCTAGTTTGTAATCAGATTTCACAGTGTACAGGCCTGAGTTATCAAAATGCCAAAGAAAGTGATCTAGGCGAGGCATGGAACTAAGGAGGATATGCTTGATCAAATCAATATCAATAGGCAATAGAATTGCTCAAGAAAAGCAGTATTCTAACCTCCATTAAAAATAAAATAACCGACCCTCCAATGATCTCCTTGATGGGATATTCGTGTAATGGGTTTGAAAGTGGTATGGCAAGGTAGCCACTAATCATTGAGGAGCCCAATAGAGAGATCGTCACCGACCCTCCATCACATACCATATCTTAATATATCAAAATCTCACATAATTCTTTGCCACACATAGAAGCACTTATGCCAACTTTAGCGTCAAAATATGAAGAACAAGAGAAGTACTTAGCTTTAAGCACTTTAGCCATTAATGTGTCAGGACACTTAATGAGTCACCAAGCTTGTTTAGCCACCATAGCTTTATTGAACTCACTCAAAGCCTTGAATCCCATACCACTCTATCTCTTAGGTAGACACATGCTATCCCAACTAAACCAATGAATTTTGGACTCCCTTTCCTTGCCTCCCCATAAATAATGGTATATCATTGTTTCAAGCTCCCTACAAAGGGTTATTGGTGTTGACTAATGCTTTGTATCATCACTCTTATACTTATGTTTTGAAATTAATAAATATATGATTAAGAATTAATAATTTACTTAAGTGTGTGGCAATCTAAATTGAAAGGATCATAAGACATTCAAGATGGATTATAGAAAAGGGCTTGAAAATAAAGATCAAGAATACAAGACATAGACTAGCAAAGGTTAATTACTTAGTTCTTGTATTTTAATACTTGTTTACATATAATATGATCTTAATGGCTCAAATTTTTCTAAAAATAGGAAATTTTGAAACTAATGCAGTCAAACTAGTTTATCTCCAATTAAAGTTCGAAAATTTATTTTACACAAGTTTTAAATTAATTTATGAATTTTTAAAGTATCCATATTTTATAAAAATCAATTAATTTTAATCATGTGAGAATATTCTAAAAATAAAGGAGGAGCTGTCCAAATATTTATAAAACCAAATAGCACCATTTAGAAGTAAATGGACTTAGTTTTATGAAAGTATGTATCATTTTGGTTTATTTTGTCATTAGATTTCTTAATTTTGTGAAAGTTGTGATTTCAGTCTTGTGGTCATTTTTTTTAAGTATTTTACATTGTAGTGATCATTTTAGTAATGAAATTCATATCAGGTCTTCCATATACCTTGCCATAAAGGATATTGACCCTTTTCACTATCTGTTCTATCGGACTCAAGTTAAGTAAAGATTTATTTTTACTGCATCATAAAATTAGTAGTAAATACAAGATCTTTTCCTACATGCTTATGTGTATTATTTCAATTATATTTTATTTATATTTTTGTTGTAAAATTTATGGAAAACACGAGTATGGCATGATTATTTAAGCATGATTTTCAAGGAAGTTAAGTTTTTCCATTTATTGGATTCAATGTAGTACCATTGTACTGATTTTATGAGATATGTTTTAAGTACATTTTTTAGTTTGTCTGCATTGGGTAGGTATGGATTACACATGTGCCCCTCCCACATAGGTGGACATGACCTACTGACTGCCGGGACTGAAGATTGTACTATAAGTTATATGAGATGCATTAACTAGTCAGTTTACGTTGGGTAGGCATAGTTCGCATTAGCCATGTGTTTCCTTTCCGCATAGGTAGGCATGACCTACTGACTACCATGATTTCGTAGTGTACTCAAGGGCCTTTTAAAGAAATATTTTCTAAGAAAAGTGCATCAAAATGAAAAGTTATGAAAGAAAGAGTACAATAGAAATCTCAATAAAGTTTATGCATGAAACATATTTACGAGCATACATGATCTTTACCTACTGAGCATTAGCTCATTTAGTTCACGTGATTTAGGTGAGGAGATATATGATGTATAGAGTTGTTGGTTGGCTATCGTGCTTTCTTGTTGCTATGATCATATAGACATAGATGAGTTTGACTTGTGGGCGATGTTTTCTTTATATTTTGATGTATTGTAAATATTACTGTTGATGGCAAGACAAACTAATAAGGGCTTTCTGGTTATACATTTTGTAAAGATACTTTCAAAAAGTAATGTCACACAATTTTTTTTTTGTTTTAGAGTTTTAAAAGTTTAAATTGGGCTAAATTTTTGAACAAAATTAAAGTTATATTTTATAAAAGAGTAATACTTCCTAGTTTGATCTATATTGTGATATGGTTAAGCTAGGTAGTGTTACAGTTATAGTATTAGAGCACAAGTTTAGTCATTTTTGAAGACTACCTACATATGTATGATCATATGACAGAAAGTTCAGTCAACTAGTAAGTCTAATTATTTTCATATGTAGACTTTATTTCTATTATATAAGTTTGATTCATATATTATTATTGACTATTATGCTTGTTTGTAAGTAAAAGGCCATTATACAAGAAATCATGCTGAGAGGTAAAGGCCATACTAGCCAACAGAGGGCTGATTAAGAGAATGACAAAGATACTACTATACATTGATTGGCTGAATTAGTGGAGAGACATACTCAACAAATAAAGAGGTTTATAGAATGAGATCAAAGGAGAGAGGAATAATTACCAGTACAAGTTATAGCTAGACAAGATAGTCATGAACCATTTTCTGAAAGGTTCAGAAAGAATAAGCCTCCAGCTTTTAAAGGTGAAATAGATCCATTATTAGCTGAGAAGTGGATTCGGAGTTTGGAAGGTATCTTTGATTATATAAGAATCCCTCAGGAAGAGAAAGTTTCTTGTGCTACTTATATATTATAAATAGATGCTAGACATTGGTGGGATTCCATAAAGTCAATCATGATGTTAATAGATTGACTTGAGAGAGATTTAAGGAAATATTTTACAGGATGTACTTTAGTAGAGCTCATTGACTTGTAAAGGCAACTGAGTTTACTAATTTGAGGCAAGGTGGCATGTTTGTGTATGACTATATAAAGAAATTTGATGAGCTATACTGCTTTGCTCCTCATACGGTGAGCACCAACGATCTGAAAGTAAATCACTTCCTATAGGGGCTCAAAGCAAAAATATATAGAGATATTAAGATGTCTGCAAGAAAATATGTACCTTACACAGAAGTTGTGGAGAGAGCCCTCGAAGCTACAAGTAATTGGTCAAGACCTATAAATGTTTTAGAGATTCATAGTTTCTTAGGATTGGCTAGTTATTATAGAAAGTTCGTAGAAGGATTTTCTAAGTTAGCTTCTCCATTGACTCAGTTGACTAGAGTTAACTAGAAAGAATGTAAAATTTCATTTTGATGATGATTGTGAAAAGAGTTTTCAAGAGTTCAAGCATCATTTGGTCACAACTCTTATACTTTCTATACCCACTGGATCAGGAGGATTTGTTGTTTATTGTGGTGGTTTAAAGAATGGTCTAGGCTGTGTTCTGATGTAAAATGGTAAGATTATCACATATGTTTCTAGGTAACTGAAAGAATTTGAAAAAAAATATCATACTCACGATATGGTGCTAGCAGCAGTAGTTTTTGCACTGAAGATTTGGAGACATTATCTTTATGGAAAAAGATGTCAAATCTACACAGACCATAAAAGCCTCAAGTGCTTCTTTATCTAAAAAGAACTGAGCATAAGATAGAGACTATGACTTGAACTAGTGAAAGATTATGACTATGAAATTAACTATCATCTAGGAAAAGCTAATGTGGTTACAGATGCTCTAAGTAAAAAGTCATTAGCTGCTATGTCACTTAAGTATGTTGATCGGAAATATCTTTTGATAGATTTGCATTGATTAGAATTAGAGATAGTTCCTACAATTTTAACAGAGAAATTAGCAGCTCTTCCGTTGCAACTTATAATTTTGGAGAGAATTAAGAAAAACCAGAATACAGATCCTTATTTGACAAGTTTGAAGATTAAGATAGAGTCTGGAAAGGAGGTGGCCTTACAAATTTCTAGCAATGGTATAATCAAATACAGAAATAGATTATATGTACCAGATGGAACAATTAGAAAGAAGATATTGACAGAAGCTCACATTACTCCCTACTCTGTACATTCCAGTACTATAAAGATGTATAGGGATTTGAAAATGTATTACTAGTAGCCAAGTATGAAGAAGGATGTGATTGAGTTTGTAGAGTAATATCTCACATATTAGTAAGTTAAAATTAAACATAAAAAACCTGCTAGTATATTGAAGCCTATACATATGCCATAATGGAAATGGGAAGAGATCGCTATGGATTTGGTTGTTGGACTTCTTAAGACAAATAAAGGCCATGATACTATTTGGGTAATTGTGGATAGATATACTAAATCAACTCATTTTCTGCCGATTAAAAAACTTATACCTTGGGTCAGTTGGCTCAGTTGTATGTTCAAGAAATTATTAGACTACATAGTGTTCCAAAGGTTATCATTTCTGAGCGAGATTCTAGATTCACTTCAAAATTCTAGAAGAGAGTTCATGAGGCTATGGGTACAAAATTGGCATTCAGTACAGTTTTTCATCCTCAAATAGATGAAAAATTAGAGAAACTATACAGACTCTTGATTATATGCTTAGAGATTGTGTGCTAGATTTTTATGGATCTTGGAGCAAATTCTTGCCACTGATAGAATTTACCTACAACAATAGTTATCAGGCTTCAATTAAAATGCATCTGTATGAAACATTGTATAGAAGAAAATTTAGAGCTCCAATTCACTCGGACGAGATGAGAGAAAAGAAATTTCTTAGTCCAGAATTAGTAAGAGAAATAACTGAAGCAAGAGAAAAGATTCATAAGAGGTTATTAGCTGCTCAGAATAGACAGAAGTATTATACTGATCCTAGAAGGAGAGAGGTCACGTTTAATGTTGGGGACAAAGTATTTTTGAAGGTTGTTCCTATGAAAGGAATCATGAGGTTTGGGAAGAAGGGAAGTTTAGTCTTAAATATATAGGCCCATTTGAGATACTTAATAAAATTGGAGATGTTGCCTATAGACTTGCTTTACCACCCTTACTGTCGAATGTACATAATATTTTTGATATCTCTATATTAAGAAGATATATTCCAAACCCTTCACGTGTTTTGAGTTTTGAGTCGCTAGAGTTGAGCCAAGATGTGATCTATGAAGAACAGCCAGTGGAGATTTTGGATAAAAAAGAAAAAGAGCTTAGAAACAAGAAGATCCATTTGGTTAAAGTACTGTGGAGGAATCTCGAAATAGAAGAGGCCACATAGGAAAGAGAAGGAGAGATGAAAACTAAGTATCGTCACTTATTTAGATAAGCAAATTTCGAGGACGAAATTTAATAAGAGGGGAAAGATTGTGATGCCCAAGATTCTCACATCATAATAAGCCAATAATAAACATGTTCATATTACATAATAAACATATTAAGTAACTAGTATCAAATTTTATGGTAAATTGCTCATTTTGATTGTTAAATGCTTTCAATCTATATTATTGTACTAATATTTGTTGAAGTGCTCCCATTCAGTATAGATGCTCAGTACCCTCAGAGAGAGAGAGAGATAGAGAGAGAACTTGGTGTGTGAAAGAAACAAAGAATATATATTCATGAATAGTAATACTATACGCACATGTATTAAGATAATGTCTATTGATAACTTGGTCAAATTGTAGTTTTCGGTAAAATGTATTTTTCATATTTTTCGGAGCCAAATCCACTATGTGTTTAATATGTCAAATAACTTTAATTTAATGTTAAGGACTCATTTATAGCATTTTATTTGTCAGCCCCAGGTAAGCACATGGTGGTAGTCATTGTATTAAACTGTGTTTAATTACACTAAGTTAGCTTAGACTTAGCTTAATCGCGTAATGTTAATTTTACGCATTCTAATAATTAGGCATTGATACTACATTTGCATTATTAACTGGAGTCTAATTGACTTATTTTTATGTATAATATTTGGTTATGGGATTAGGTTCCACCAGATTATAATAAGGTTGACTATATAGGATTATAGGTCAAAGTATGACTAATTTTCATCTTCTAAGCTAAGTTTCATCATTTTGGTCAACACTTGGGTATATGGGATTGACCAGTAATGTGGTGAGTATGCTTAGGATATTTTAGAATTGGACATATGGAAAGTAAGGTACAAAATACCCAAAATACCCAAAATACCCTATATAACTTAAGTTATGCCATTTCTTAGTCATTAAGTATCACTTTTAGATCAAATCTGGTCATTTTCTTCTCTTTTCTCTCCAGACGTGACTTGAAACTCCCTAGCTCTTCTTTAGACTTCTCTCAATTCCTCTCAATTAATTCCAAGAGTTTTCAAGTAGTAAAACTCAAATTAGAAATGAAGAAAGTAAGATAGGTCAAAACTAGTCAATGTAATTCTACTAGTTCTTCTTCCTAGGTTTTGTTTTATTATTTCAATTCTCCACTTGATACAACTTAAATAAAAGTTCCTCTAGGCTATCTTGAATCGTAAAATCAGTTTCAAAGCCTTGAGAATAAATTTGGTGGAGGTAGAAGGCAAGAGCTTCAGTAAAAGCTCAAACTAGTCAAGGTGAGCTCTATGTAGGATTTTGAATTTGTAGTTAATTTCTTTTGTTTCAGCTCATAAAATAAAGATATTATTTGATGAATAGTGATCATAGGAACACTTATATATTATTGGAAAAATAAAATTTAAGTAGAGGATTAAAATTAGACCTAAAACCCCAAAGTTTGCTATTTATGGAGTTAAGTATTTTTATGTGTAGTAGATTAAGTTTCTATATTTGTAATCTAATTTCTTAAACTTGGAATGTTTATTTTGTTGATCTCACTATGTAAATGTATTTGTTTGGTTGCTGATTGTGGCGATAGAAAAGTATAAAAGTAGTTTTAAACTTTGTCTAAACTAAAGAAATTCAAGTACACCTTGGATGTTCTAAATGATTTTCTTTGAGATGTATATGTGGGAATGAGATTGTAAAATATTATTGTATGTTTAAAACCATGATTTAAATCATGTGGGAATGTTTAAAAAATAAGGAAGGTCTGTCCAAATATTTATAAAACTAAATAGTACTATTTAGAAGCAAATGGACTAGGTTTTACGAAAGTATGTGCTATTTTGGTTCATTTTATGATTAGATTTCCTGATTTTGTGAAAGTTGTGATTTCAGTCTTGTGGTCATTTTTTTAAGCATTTTACATTGTAGTAATCATTTTAGTAATGAAATTCTTCTCAGGTCTTCCACATACCTCGCCATAGAGGATACTGACTCTTTTCACTATCTATTCTATCAGACACAAGGTAAGTAAAGACTTATTTTAACTACTTTATAAGAATAGTAATAGATACAATATGTTTTCCTACATGCTTATGTATATTATTTTAATTATATGTTATTTATATTGTTGCTATAAAATTTACAGAAGACACGAGCATGGCGTGATCATTTAAGCATGATTTTAAAGGAAGTCAAGTTTTTCCACACATTGGATTCAATATAGTGCCATTGTACTGATTTTACGAGATATATTTTAAGTGCATTATATTAGTTTATCCGTGTTGGGTAGGTATGGATTACACATGCATCCTTCCCACATAAGTAGGCATGACCTACTGATTACCAGGATTGAACATTATACTATAAGTTATATAAGATACAATACTTAGTCGGTCTGCGTTGGGTAGGGATGGTTTGCATTGGCCATGTGTTTCCTTCCTGCATAAATAGGCACGATCTACCGACTGTCTTGACTTTATAGTATACTCAGGAGCCCTATAAAAAATATTTTTTTTTAAGAAAAGTGCATCAAAATGAAAAGTTATGAAAAGAAGAGTACAACGGGAATTTCAATAAAGTTTTTGTATGAAATATGTTCATGAACATCTATGATCTTTACTTATTGAGCATTAGCTCATTTAGTTCATTTGGTACAGGTGAGGAGATATATGATGTATAGAGTTGCTGGATGGCTAGCACGCTTTCTTGTCGTCATGATTATACAAACATAGACGAGTTTGATTTATAGGCGATATTTTCTTTGTATCTTGATATTTTGGTGTGTTGTAAATATTACTGCTGATGGTAAGATAAATTGATAAGGATTTTTTAGTTGTACATTTTGTAAAGATATTTTCAAAAAGTAATGCCACACAATTTCTTTTGTTTTAGAGTTTTCAATGTTTAAATTGGCCCACCTTTTTGCAAAACTACAGTTATAGCTTATGAAAAAAATAAACTTCCTAATGGATCTATATAGTCTTATAGATAAGTTAGAGGGTGTTATACCGAAAACCAAAAATTTGGTTTTGTTCGGTGTTACATATTTCTACGACCAGTTTTGGTTTTAACTTCTAAAAAATTTTACACAAAGAACGGATCGAAAAATAGAAAAAATCGATCGAAGTGATTGACTTTTATCTCTAATTTGAATAAAGTGTCAAAATACAATATATACAAATGATAATATCCCTTCAAAATATCGTATGTATCTCTTAGTGTTTCCAATAAAATATGACAAAGAGGTTAAAAATGAAAAAAAAGGGTTTATGGCACAAATAGTCTTTGAACTATCCAATTTGTGCTAATTAAGCTCCTATACTTTCCGATTTAAAGAAATTTGATTCTTAAATTATCTAAATTACAGCCTGTTGTTAAATTTATGATAAAAAACACACGTGAGAAATATATTATAACATCTCAAAATATATTTAAGTTAAAATAAACTGAGCAAAAGGATTTAAAGAGAATGAAATAGATATTATCTGCAGTTTTTAGAATTCTTAGAGCTATAGATTTAGTTAAAAATTTTTCTATGATTATTCTTTTTATGCTTAAAATTCTTAAATTATTTTTTAAATATACTTTAAGATACTACCACATGCTCATCATGCATATTTTTAATTAAAAAAATTAATAATAAATTGTAATTTAAACAATCTAAAGACTAAGTTACTTTAGAATCTAAAAAATTTGGGGCTTAAATGCTATAATTAGAACTTTGAGGGCTAAATTACCATTTTGGATAATTCAGGGACCATTTATGCTATTAACCCAAAAAAAGGGTAAAAAAAATGGAAAATGAACGAGGCCGTCAGCGAATAGTAGGAAAGAAAGGGGCAAAACTGCAAATACAAGCAACGGACAAAAAGGAAGAAGAAGCAAAAGACGAACTTCGAAGTTGGGGTTTAAATGGAAAATCCCTGACTTGACAGACAGACCCTCAAAGCAAAAATGGTGTTCTTCTCTGCGTTTTCAATTCCGGTTGCTCATCGTCTTCCTCTCAGAGCTTTTCAGGGACCTTCAGTTTCGTCCATACTCTGCTCTGTACTCAAGGTCTCTTTCTCTCCCTCATCCTCTCTCATGGAGTCATAGATATTTGAAGATTTGGTTTATTTCTTTATATTTTAGTTACATCTGCTTTAAAGAGATTTGAATTTTGCTGCAAGCTGGAAGAAATCTCAATGCAGAAAATTTCATTTCTTTAAGCACCTTCAGAGAGTTTTTCATTTTTTTTCCCTGATAGGAAGAAAGTTTTTCATTTTTGAGGGGAAAAAAATCTATTGTTTGGTATTGCCTAATGTGGCTCCACTGCTTACTGGCCAATAAAGCATTTAATCTGGAATTTTTCTTTTTCAGTGGTCTATCTTATTAAGATGCCTACACATTCTGCTACTTGAGAATCAGGTGCTTTTGTGAAAAGGGTTTACTTGGGTTTCAAAGGAAAGTCTAAACTATTTGTGTGTGAGCATTACAATGTAAAATATATAAAAGTAGGTTATTGGGTCTTCTTAGCCATTAAAACAGCCTGCAAATTACTGTCCATTTTCTAGTTGGTTCTTACTTTAGCTATTTATTTGTTATTAGTTCATTGTACAGCAATATGCATTTTCAAAATAGCTTCTGTTTGAAAAGTAGATGAACTGATACTTGAATTTTTGTGAGAATTCCCTCAAGTAAATAATCAAAATTTCTCTTCTTATTTAGGGGACCAAAATTTGGCTCTGGTTCCTTTCCTTACCTTCGCCCCCCAATCTTCATTCAATAATTGAAGATAGGCACTTTTTTTTAGCTTGTGAAGAGGCTTTCTACATTATAATTCAATTGGTGGCTTTCAACAGATATGTTTCCCAACTTTTGAAATGTAGACTTTTATTGAAACATAGAATCTAGGTTCAAGAATACATTTGATCGTCCATATAAATGACAACCGTGGCTGTACTAGTATGTTCTTCTAATTTATTTTACTGGAGTTTGGACGGGAGTTAGGCCACCTTTATCAATCCGTAAAGGGAATGAGTGAAGAGTGAATAAAGGGGAAAGGGAATAGAGTGGAATGAAGGGGAATAAGAAATATGAGTGGGGAGGGTTATAATTTTCTTTCATGTGTAACTAATTGGTATGTAAACACGTGAAAAGGAAAGCCTTTCCCTTTCTCTTTCTCTTTCCTCTCCATTGCGGATTAGCAAACATGCCCTTAGAGTTGGTCTCGTGATTATATTGCCTCAAAGTAATTGTTGGTTTCTAAAATATTTCTACATAGAGTACTTTAATAGTGTTTTTAATCTTGTTAGTTTGTCTCGGTTTTATTTCACTTTTCCCCAGAAAGGAGGAATACATGCAATCAACTCTTTAGGCAAGAACAGTCGTTGTCTTTCTTCTACAGGTAAATAGCTCTCTGTGCTTCTCTCTTCATCTCATAGACAGACAGACAGACAGACACAAACACACACACACACACACATATATATCTGCGTGACAAATAAGACACAATAGTTGTTCTGCCTCGATGGAAACATGTTTTTACATATTTTTCTTTATAAATAATGTTAAACATCTGCAGGATTTGTTCAATGCTGCAGATGTAGACTTTCAAATATAGACAATATGTGTGCAAATATTTGTCGTTTGATTTAAAATAAAGTGGAAAAACTATGCTATAGTATACACATCCATACATGCATATATATGTGCAAATATAAATAGGTAGCATTCCTCTTCTCTCTCTCTCTCTCTCTCCCTCTCTCTCTTCCTTCCTTCCTGTTGAGTTGTTTGATGTGTCTATATACACGCATGAATTGCTGGTAAGTTAATGTAGGTCCTGCTTGATCTCACCCATGCTAAACCACTTGATATTTGCCTGCAGAACTTTGGTAGTACTTATTTGAAATTTTGTTGGTGCTTCTTTGGTATTCAATTGAGCTTCAGTAGGGGCTTTGTTTTGTCCCTTGTTTTTCCCCTAATTCTTAGTTTCTTAAATTTTACAATTTTCCAGTGGAACTTTCAGAATTTGAACATGATGGATTCCATGATGATGCTAAATCAACTGAGAAAGATGCTGCATTACATTTGGCTCTTTCACGGCTTTCTGGTGAATTTGATAGAGAATCATCATTGTCTTTACAGCGGTTTTTTGGCATTAGACGTGTGCCTGTGATATCTACAGGCTCATTGAAGCTTGATCTAGCTCTTGGAATTGGAGGATTACCAAAGGTTTGTTGCTTACTTATGTTTGATATCCTAATTGTTGTTGCTGTTTGCTTATATTCGTTACTATTATTGTTGTTCATCCTTTATAGGGTAGGTTTGTTGAAATTTATGGTCAAGAAGCATCGGGGAAGACCACACTTGCACTTCACATTATTAGGGAAGCTCAAAAGGTTGGAGGTGCGCACTAACTTTGTTGTAGCATTTATAGAGATAGGAAATGCAATAAATACTTTTAACTAAAAGATTCAGGCAATTGGACTACTGTTCCTCTACTTTGAATTTATTACTCTTACTCGTGGGATGAATGGTCATTCAGATATATACTTGCTACCTTAACAATTTACTTCCATTGGTTCTTTATCCTGGTTTAGATCCCGTCTCTTTTCATCAATTATTGTTAGACTCACTCAATTTCGTTTGCAGGAGTTTGTGCTTATTTTGATGTAGAGAATGCAATGGACCCTTCTCTTGCTGAATCTATGGGCGTAGACACACAAAATCTTCTTATTTCACATCCCAATTCTGCTGAAAATCTGCTTAGTGCAGTTGACACTCTTACTAAAAGTGGATCCATAGATGTCATTGTGGTTGATAGTGTGAGTGATTCGTTCTTATTGATGGTTTTTTATTTGTTTTTTGGCTGTTGAATAACTTTACGGGTGATGAAATGTATCTTTTGCAGTAATAAAAGAAAACTTACTAGGTAATGGAATTTATTATGCTTAGGAACTGAGGAAATATATATATAGAAGGACGTGTGTTATATCAAGCATCATGCTTTCGTGAATTTCTCTCTTGAACAAGGCGGCACATTTTGGAGTTCTGTAAAAATGATTGATAAGTCTTACTGTTATTTAGTTTCGAGCGTTTGTATTCAGAAGTCTCTTTCTTTGCCTTGCTTGATTAATAGTATTTTCTCTAGTTAAGAATATAGATTTTCGTTTAGTCCTATTCTGGATGTTTGAATAATCATGTTAATTTCTGGCATGTTCATATTTTTCAGGTAGCTGCCCTCATACCCCAACGTGAAATTGATGTTTCACTTGGTGGTGTAAGGAAAGATATACAGTCGAGAATAATGACCCAAGCCCTTCGTAAAATACATTATTCACTATGCAATTCTAAAACACTTATTGTTTTAGTTAATCAGGTTAAAGCCTTTCTCTTTTTGGGTATGTATATGAGGAGAAATGAAATTTACTATCTAATAGTATCTTCACCTTTCAGGTTCGATTCAGTTCAAAATCAAGCAAAGGTTTTGAATGTATGGATGAATACACTTGTGGTGGGAATGCCTTGAAATTCTATGCGGCTGTACGGTTGAGGCTTAAAAAAGCTGGACTGCTTAAGGTTGAGAATGAGGTAAGAATGCATGATATCTTAAGATATGCTTTTTCACGGCAAGCATGCTGCTGTTGTTTAAGAGCTTTCGTGCAAATGTATGCTTCATTTCTACGTCAACTTTTCTCTTGGAAATACAGTTTCCTCCTGTTATTGTATTCTCTAGAGCTATTGTGTGATTCTGGGCTTGACTCTCGAAGGAAATTTTCCACATGTTTTTTGGTCAAATATGGTTGTGCCTTGGTCCAGTTAGTGCCTTTTTCATTGA
The DNA here is from genome assembly GCA_002914805.1 of Parasponia andersonii. Lineage (NCBI taxonomy): Eukaryota > Viridiplantae > Streptophyta > Magnoliopsida > Rosales > Cannabaceae > Trema > Trema andersonii. The sequence continues at coordinate 72,164 of JXTB01000633.1, read as the reverse complement.
CAACCATGATGAAATTATACCTAGTTAGAGTCATAGAGGCCCCCTATTCATTCTATTTATCTTTTTGGTAAATATGAAGTCATAACTTTAATCATAAGCAGCTTGCATGCTTATGTCTGGATGGTTTCGTTTTGTTTTGTTTTTTTGTTTTTTGTTTTTTTGTTTTTGTTTTTGTTTGTGTGTGTGTGTGTGTTTGAGATCAAAGTAACCAAGTAAATTATCATAATTTGGACAGCTGCAACCTTTATGTACTGTTATCTACTTTATGTACTGTTTCCTTGTTAACCCATTGGTTTTTCTTTCTTTCATTTAAAGTAGGTTACTGGTCTAGGGATAAGTGTTCAAGTAGTGAAAAATAAACTGGCACCGGCGATGAAAAAAGCGGAATTGGGATTACGCTTTGGCGGAGGCTTTTGCCGCGAATCTGATGTGTTGGATTTAGCTTGTGAACATGGAGTCATTGTGAAAGAAGGAAACAGATACCTTATAGAAGGGAAAGCTTTCAGTAATGCTCAAGCAGCTGAGAGTTATCTAGCTGAAAATGAAGTGATTTTTGATAAGATAGTCAGTCTCTTAAGGAAATTGCTGTTCGAGACCAGCTGAGAGTGTTGGGGTATATGGAACGAACAAGTTACACCCAATACTGATCATCTCAACATGCAAGGACATGATACACATTCAATCTTGTGGTGCTGATGGAAGTTAAAAGATTTTCATATTATTGTCTCAACTATTAGAGTTTGCTTGAGCTGAATGTGACTGAAGATGCTGTCTGATTGATGTGAGCTTTGAAGTTTCTCCATCCTTGAAGATCCCTCATGCTATGGCATTTAACTGCATATCAGCTCCTTTGGCGATTAATCGAATTGATAATTTGCATCTTCAATTTGTCATAAAGGTCTCTACTTGTGGAAGCAGCAATAAAATTGGCTTTGCTGAAGGTAAGCAAGCAGGGATTAAAGTATGCTTATAGAGCTTACACCTTTTCTATGCATGGGGTTTATAATTCATTGTTTTGACCAATTCAGATAAATTTCATGACTACCAGATTATTAGTTTTTGTTAGTAAGCTACATTCTGGCTTAATGCTTCTTTGCATTCTTAGTGAAAATTATTTTTGTTTTTATTATGTTTTCGGGAAATATAATTGTATTTTTAATGAAAAATATTTTTATTTTGATTATTTTTTTTTTGGGGAAACATAGGGAAGACAAAGTGGTGGAATAGAGATGCTTCTACCTTCCATCAATAAAACTGTTTCCAAACGAAATAAAGTATGTTGTAATTCAAGTGCTGAAAGGATTCAAGTGCTCAATACTTTCAACTTGAGATGTTATCCGTATAATTTAACATTTTGTTTAAAGAAGGCTCAAAACATTCTGTGGTGAATGCGCTTAATTTTGAGCCCCTGGTGTTGTTCTAATTTGTTTTTGATTATTTCTGGACTTAGATTTATGAAATATTTTCTTGAAAGCAAATCATTCAATCCCTCAGTGTCCTTATGGGAGACTAAATCCCACACTAAAAGACAGACAATAAAGGCCTATAGCAAGTTATTTTAACCGGTTAAGCTAAATGACAAACTCCTCAAAAATTGTGAAAAGTACAACTTTCGGATAAAAAATAAAAACAACTCAATATAATAAATAAAAACAAATCAATATAATAATAGGAAAGGGTAAAAGCATGGGCTGAAATGGTAAATTTTGATTGCCAGTTGGAGAGACTTTCTCGTACTTTTACAATATTCTTTTGGTAATTTGGTACGATTTTTTTGGTAGTTTGGAACTATTTTTTGGCGAAAAAAACTAATTTGCTGTAGTTTGAACAAATTACTGTCATTTTCCTCAATTTTCTCAAAGGAATTGTTAAAAAATTTTATTTTATTTTAAAGGGTTATTGAAAATATTTGTGTTTCTCACTATCATTGAACATTTGAACTTTACTTATTTCAAATATAATAAACACTTATTTATTTCTCATAATATACCGTGAGGAGTAAATTGGTGCCCTATCTTTAAAATGCAACATTTGTTTGACAACAGTAAATGGTTGATTTATACTGAAAACAGTCAATGGTTGATATTTACTAAAACAGTAAAACGATGTATTTGTCACTTAAGCAGATCACGCTAAAGAATGTTAGGGTGTCTTGATATCGACCTCTACCACTGCAAGTTTTTGTCAATGGGATTAAACGTGACATGTTAATTTCATAAAGCACTAACGATAGTGAAATAAGTGACGTGTTCATATAGACGAAGACTCAAGATGCACTAAAATACATTCAAAACAAAATTGAAAATTGGTTGCAATTTGCAAACGACACATAGTATTCTCATTACTTATTATTCTTTTTTATTTTTTCATAAGCAGACTCATGTTTTATTTGTTGACAAAAAAAAAATCCAACTAAACTTAAAATTGTGGTTCTGTCTTGTTATAAATCTCGTTTTCCATTAAAAGATTGGACGTCGTACGTTTTTGGTTGAAGAAAATTGACATGGGATAAAATTACACAATATAACGTTGTAATTAAAGAATATGTAATTTAAAGTCACGCAAAATTAGTTTGACAAATTAGTTGGTGTAAAAAGTTTGATGTACAAGTCGTAACTTAAGCAGTACTTTTTTAAATATTTAAGATGGACACAATTTTTTGGTCACAAAAAACAGATTTTTTTTCCCACATAAATTAAATTTTTAGAGAAGAAAAAGAGGAAATGAAGGAATACTAACAATTCAAACAATAACCACTGAAATACGGAATAAAAGCACCACTAAATGTCACATGGAATTGGTAGTACTTTCCCAATAGAGAGGGACTGATCTAGTATTTAAGTCAATAGTCCTTGGTCTCTGTCATTTTCTAGTCATATTTAAGTTTTAGAAGAAATCATGAAATGGTTTGGCAGCTAAGCACCTTCAACTTTCTAACAAAAAAAAAAAAGGTACTATTGATTTTTTTTTTCTTTTCAACTCAATGTTATTTGAAATTTTTTTTTGGAACTAACTCTTTCAAAAGAAGGCTATTCTGCAAGGAACCCTATTTGACTAATTGGATAACTAATGCTGTCGATTTTCGTTTTTTTTTTTTGTCTTTTATTTTGGAAAATAAAATTACAATGAAAGTGTAAAAACTTTAATAATCTTAACCAACAGATGGAGAAGATCTACGTTATTCTTAATAATTTTGATCACAAACAAAAATATGCTTTAATTCAATCTCTAAATAAATATCAATGTTTAATTAAAGCTAGGGTAATTTGTAGCAAAAATTCCCAACCTTTAGCATCTTTGACATTTAGGTCCCCAGCTTTTAAATTTTTGCTTTTAAATCCCAAACTTCACAAAAGTATTGTACATTTGGTCCTTTGTTTCACTTCCATCCATTTATTCTGTCAAAAAATAGAAAAAGGCAGCATAAAGAAAGAAAACCGAAGTCCATATTTTCTCTATTTGAGATAAAAATTTAGTTAGAGAAGAAATCGTTCATACCTGATATCAAAAAATAGAAAGAATCTGAAATCCAACAAGTTCAGAACCTGGATTTCGAAAATCCACAATTGTCACTACTATTATCAAATTTTACTTTTATGGTCAACAGATCATAGATTCTCGAGCGGAGTAGGGATTTGGATTTGGAAGAGATATAGAGCTCCTCTCTCGAAATCTTACTATCATTGTTTCGAAGCCATGAAACACTTGTCCATACTTTTTTTTATTTGGATATGGTGCTAGAAAGGAGTAGGGATTTGGGTTTGGAAGAGATATAGAGGGTTGGGTGAGAACCATTTTCGGTCTTGGAATCGGTAAAACCCAAAAACTCATAGATGGTGATAATAGATGGTTAGCGCAAGTTGTTTTATTGTTTTTTTCCCCCCCCCCCCCTTTCAATGAAGTCCTTTCTCATCAAAAGGAAAAAGTGATTAACGTGGAGATTCAAGGAGAGTTAAACTTCTTTGAGTTTTAATTTTTCAATGAGCTGTTGAAAAATTCAACATGTGAAGGGAGGGACTCCGAAGAGGCCCGGGAAGCCTATTGAGGCTTATTTGTTTGCTATGTTTGATGAGAATCAGAAGAATCCGGAATATGAGAAGCATTGGGGGATTTTCTACCCAAATAAACAGCCAAAATTTGGAATCAATTTTGGTAATTAGTTGGAAGTGTTACTTGTTGTAACGGTTGACATATAACAAGGGTGAACCTTTGGTTTTTAATGATATGTAATAAATGTCAAACTTGTATAAGTTCCTAGCAGAGGCCATATGGTAAAACTATAATAACAGTGAAGCTATAATATATTAACATATTTTCTCTTTCTTAATTTATTGACTATTGCTATTCGTATTTATCATTATTAGTTTATATCAAAGCGTTGATTTATGCAGGTTAAAAAAGAGGAAAAAAAAAAGTTTCAGATTCACATCTTAAAGACACATAGGAAATGTACAACTTTATGTTATAATTAATTTGGCTTACTGAATGTATAAACAAGCAGTTAAATTGTACTAAGAAAAGCTCACCATCTGTATGCATAGTGTTGACCATTTTTTTTTTTTTAAATTTAAAAGCAAAACCTCAAGAGATGTTGATTTTTATCGTTAAAGGAAGAAAACTTTAGAGAAGAAAAAGCAAAAGTAAAGGAAAGGAAAAAAAAATAGAAAAGAAAAGAGAAATGAAACGAAGTAAAAAGAATTGAAAACACATGAATAACTATTTAAAATTGGTAAGACAAATATTATAAAGACAATGTTTAGGATCACTTTTCGTCTTGAGTTTAGAATGTTTCTTCTTACAAATAAGTTTCTTTTACTACTGGAACATTTTCATTCTTAAAATCATGTCCTTGACAGTACATCTTGTTTGGTGGTTGAACTCTGATAGTCCATGATGGCTTGAATTCGTGATGACTCTCTCGGTTACTTCCTTCACTTCAGGATTGTCTATTAAACTCAATACATCATGACCATTTATTAGGTGAGCAATTTATGATATATTTGCATGCCCGTAGAATACAGTGTATGACAACTAACGTTAAAAAAAAAAGATACATATATATAGTATTATAAGAAGTATAGATGTGCTTTGTGAACCGAACTATTACTCTGTCCATCTTGCCTGCTTTACATTTTTTTTTCCTTCTATTATTCACCAATTATGAAATTAATATATATCAAAATCTTAAAGAAGAGAATTTAAAAAAAATGGAGAAGAAGACCGAAAAAAGAAAAAATAGAAGACTTCTAAAAGCTAATATATGCAAATGATCAGGATTTTTGGAATATTTAACGAAAATGTTAAATTTATGACAAAAGAAATATTTAAAATGATATATACATTTTTTTTTCCTTCTATTATTCACTTTTCATCTGGAGTTTAGAATATTTCTGTCACAACTGGAAATCCAAGACCGTGATTTTTAGTAATTTTACGTAAAAATAGTAATAAGCAATGATATTCAAAAATTCCAGAAAATTAAATACTTGAAACTTTCATTTTTAATCCTCAGAAGTAACCAAATTTTAGAATTATGAAATTTTTCATTAGTTTTAATTTTCTAAGAAAATCTCTATTTAAAGTTTAAAGAAAATTCTAATTAATTAGTTTAGAAACTTTTATTAAATCACGAATTTTAGTGAAAGAATTCAATTTTAAAACCTTAGGTACAAAATTTAAATAATTTACATAAAATCATTTGTATTTCTAAGTATTCAATTTAATAATAAAATCATCCCTCATACATCTACTTAATAAATACACTAATATTAGCTAAATAATTTTGACATAAAAAAGAAAGATGATACGAAGTAGGATCTAACCAATGAAAAGGAATAGAACTCCAAGCATATGCTAATCATGCTTGTCAAGCCACCAGAATAATTGTCATAAAATAAATCAACACTTTAAAGTAAGAGAAAGAAGGAAGTGAGCACGTGAATACTCAGTAGAGATTCAATTATGGGTTTTGATAATGATATTGAGGGATTATCAGCAATAACCTCTTCGATTAGCTTCTTTTCATCATTCCTTTTGGCTTGTTCTTTCACAACTTCTTCAATAACTAGCTTAGATGGTGGACTAGGCTTGTCTACAGTTTCCAGTAGCTCTTTCCCGCTTCTCAATGTGATGGTATTACAATGCTCCTTGCCTTCATTTCTTGGATTCATCTCGGTATTGCTTGGTAACACTCCTTGAGGCTGGTTGATAAAAACATTGGCTAATTGACTGAGTTGTGTCTCTAGAAACTTCATAGCAGCGGCTTGGTTTTGAAGGGTGACTTCATTCTTGGCTATGTATTGCATGAGAATCTCTTCTATCTATGGTTTCTTTCCTTGAGTGGAATGACTTGGATTCTAAAATTTCAGAGGATGCATTGGTCTTAAATTAGAACTTTTCCCTTGATGATTTTGGTTGCTCTAAGAGAAGTTTGGATGATTTCTTCAACTCGGATTGTAGGAATTGAAGTAAGGGTTGTTGCATCGTTGTTGATTGTGGTTGTCTATAAACTGAACAGACTCCATGTTCATAAGATAAAATAAACTTAAGTGACCATCACCGCATTGCTCATAAACCCCTATTGAACTATACAAAGCATAAACTCCATGTACTGCCATAGAATCAGGTTTCTTGGTCAAGGCATTAACTTGGGTAGCCAATGTTGAAATAGCTTTCATTTCATTAATGCTGGCTGCTCTCTTCAGATTAACTCTTTCTAAAGGCTATTGATAATTGTTTGCAGCCATCTCCTATAACAAATCAAAGACTTCATCGAAGATTTACCCATTAGAGTACCACTAGTTATTGCATCAAAAATAGTTCTCAAATGCTCCATCAAACCATTGTAGAAAGTTTGAACAAAGAGCCATTTAGGAATTGCATGGTGAGGACATTTTCTCATTAGCTCCTTGTAATGCTCCCAAGTCTCATACAATGACTCATTATCAAACTGCATAAATGAGGTAATGTCATTCCTCAATTTAGTTATTTTGGTAGGAGGGAAGAACTTGACAAGGGACTTTTGAGCTAATTCATCCCAGGTGGTGATGGATCCTGAAGGTAGAGCATTTAAACATCCCTTCGCCTTATCTCTCAAAAAGAATGGGAACAAATGCAAATGCATAGCATCATCACTCACCTTGTTCTGCTTGAAGATATTGCATATATTCAAGAAGTTTATGATGTGTTGATTGGGATCATCACTTGGCAAGTCACTAGACTAACATATCCCTTGCACCATCTGAATAGTAGTAGGTTTTAGTTCAAAATTATTGGCATTGATAACTGGTCTCGGATGCTAGAATCGACCCTATTGACTATGGGAGCGGTAAAGTCCCGAAGTGGCCTTGCATTGTCTTGGTCTACCATGGTAGGTTGAGGGTTGTTCCTTTGATTTCTCTGTCTTCTATGCTCCCTCAAGGTTCACTCAATTTCAGGGTCTAGAGGTAAGAATTCAAGACTCTTTGCTTGTCTCATACACAAATGTTAGAGTTCTAGTACCTGAAATATGCACAAAAACAAAGAAAGTTTGAATTAAATCTAAACTAGTTGATATTAGTATTAACAAATTATAAATCATCGTGCTCCCCGGCAATGGTGCAAAAAACTTATTGGACTATTTTTAACAGACAAAACACCGCAAGTATACGGGTCGCAATAAGTAATATAGAAGGTAAATGAGTGTCGAATCCCACAAGTAACAAATGAATTACAAATGCTAAGTACTAACCAAAACTAGTTGGTGATTTATCCAAAAGAAAATAAGTAGTTATTTTGAACTGAAATTAAAATGTGAATTCAATAGAAAAGGAAATAATGGAAATTAACACTAAAGAACCATCCTTCAATTACTAGTTTTCTTCATTGTTCAATCATCCACTTAGAATTAAAAATCAGGAACTCAATGGTATTCATAAATTGCTTTCCAAAATCTAGGTGAAAATGCTTAAACAAGATAGTATATTAATCCTAATATATATTGATTAAATATCATTAAGCTTGGTAATTCCTATACAAGGTTGCATAAGTTACAGAGATATATTCCTATCTTATATGAACTCACTCTATACTAGGCAATCCTATATTATTCAACCTATGTCCAAATCTATACTATCATTTCCAAGTTTATATAAGTTTCACACAACAATCAGTATACTACCTAAATAAATAGAAACATTAGGAAGAACATTGAATAATTAATTCATTAGTGGATAAGAAAAACAAATAAGGAAAACAACGTAAATGAATTATATTAGAGATTTGATTACATCCCTAGAGAGAGAGAGTTTAGTTCACAGTTATGCAAGGAAGAAGACAATAATAATGATAGAGCTGATACACATCTATAGTAGAAAAATAAAAGAATAAATAAAGGAAAGATCGAAATTTTTTTTGAAGCTTGTTTAATCTATTGGTTTCCTCTTGAATCCTCGTGATTCTTTCTGCTCCTTATTGTTACTCCTTCAGAAACTCTCTTTAACTCTCTCTAACTTTGGCTGCTAGAATTTTTCCATGATGCCTTAGCTGATTGTAGAAGAGAGGATAAATACAAGAGGCCAAACTGGCCACGATACAGGAATTCTTTAATATGTCTATACTTTGTGGCAATGACGCAGTGCTGAGATAATCAAAGAGCTAGTACTGCAGCACTGGACTATAGTGCTGCGATGCCACATTATCCAGGGGACGGTGCTGTAGTGCCATAAACATGGCATTGCGGTGCCATGGACGTGACGTTGTAACATCACAGGGGTAATATCACGGTACTGCAGTGCCATACAAGTGGCACTACAATGTCATGGCATTGATGCCATGGTGCTACGGTGTAATGGCATTAATGCCATGGTGTTACGGTGCCGTGGAGTGGCACTACTCTATCACGGAAGTGGGGCCGCAGTACCACTTCCTGGCACTACAGTGCCAAGTTCCTTGAACTTTTGGCACTGCGGTGCCAACATGGCATTACAGTGCCCAGTTCTGCTCAGTTTACTCCAAAATATTGGCGCTGCAATACTATTGAGATGTGTTCCTCTATTTCGCTCGTGAATGATCGAAATTATCTTGGTCTAGCCTTAATTTTACTTGAAAAGTCAGAATTCTCCTCTTAATGACTTTTCACCCAAAATATACATCAAAAGGAACAAAAGAAGTAAAAGAGTTCAAAGATGAGAAATTTTTAAGCTCGAAAGGATAGTAAAGATAAGTGTAAAATACACTTATCAGTGATGGGCACGAAAATACAAATTTGACGGATTAGATTTACCTTGAGCCTGAATTAGTCAAGTTATATGTCTAACCTAGCATTTTTAGATGCTTTGAATTCAATAGTGAAATCTGTATCATGATTTGAAGTTCCAATTGAAAATAAAATTTTCAAACTTATCGATCTAAGTTGCGAAATGGATACCTGAGCTTTCAAACGACACCCAAATGATGCTAAACTTCCTTTATAGCACCGTAATGCTATTTGGACACTCGATTTAGATAGGGATTCAATTACCGAGTTTTATAATAATTTAATTTGAAATTTACATTATGATTATTTTTGAAAAATCATGAATTAAACGACATTTTATTGAACTGTTGAAAAATCTTGGGTTATTGACTGTGTAACTTTTATACATATTTATAAAATCATGATCTTAGGTGATCTAGCTGATTTCCTACCCAAGATATAGTAAATTTCAAAATAATATCAAGTGGAGTTTTAAAGCATTGTTTAGTTATGTTTTGCATGATTTTTATATATCTTGTTATATGTTGTACATACCATAGGATCACACATGAGATATATTTTAAGCATTGCATTGTCTAGTAGGCAGACTAATACACCTGTCCTTGGTGAAACCCAGTAAACCCGCGTGTGGTTTTCTAATTATTCTCACTCAATAGGCATAGGCATTCAGTTGTCCCTCTGGTTTAGTAGGCATAGACATTATAGGTGTCCCTCTAGTTTTCTGAAAAAGGTATCAGGCAGAGAGTATTGGTTACACATAGTACGAATTACTCTAGTATATGATGAGAAGATATGAGCTCATGGGATGTGTTGATTTATGATATATATAAACTTGTGGATTCAATTTAGGTTTTGAATATGTGATTATTCTGGATACTACATATTTTATAAACTTGGTATGTAAATAGATTTTGAAAAAAGTATTTACCACATAGGTTTGATAAAATTGCATCCATTTAAAAAGGTAATTGAGTTTCTATTGAACATTCATGTGCTCACTCTTTATCTCCTCCCACTTTCAGGTGTCGATTTATTTTGTGATAATTATTGTGGTGGCTTGACAAGCATGCTTTTAGTTCCAATCCTCTTCTTTAGTTGGTTCGTATTCCTTATCATTTTTTATTTTTTATGTCAAATTTATTTAGCCATTAGTAGTATATTTACTAAATGGATATATGAGAAAAATTTTGCTATTGAATTGAGTACCTAGAGATAAAAACGATTTTATGTAAATTATTTAATCTTTAGGCCTAGGGTTTTGAATTGAACTCTTCATTAAACTTCATGATTTAATAAAAGTTTCTAAAATAATTAATTTGAATTTTCTCTAAACTTTAAATGAAGAATTTCTTGGAAATTTAAAACTAATGGATAATATCATGATTCTCAAATTTGCCTAATTTTGAAAATTACTTACTCTTGATGACTAAAAACTTAAATTTACAAGTACTCGATTTTTTGTTTTTGGAATTTTTGGAATTGACTGTTTATTTCTATTTCAACTTAAAATTACTAGAAGTCATGGTTTTAGAATTTTAGTCATGACAGTTTTAGTATCAGAGCTGTAGGCTTTAGATCTGTCTAGGATCTTGCTTGTGAGATTTTGTTGTTTAAAATGGGTTTTAAAAAAAATGTTTGACAAATACCTTACACATAACTTAGGAATTGACTAAATATAATATCTTTGCTATGATTCATTTCGAATCTTCCATTCACTTTCCTAGAGTGTAACTCTAGTATTTTTGGGATAGATATACCTTGAAATTCTTGTCTCAGAAGTATCGAAGATGATATGAGACTAGTAACTTTTACTATTGTCAAAAATTTCTCAGTTCAAATGGGCATTCGTCCTTGTATTCCTATGTCTATGATTCTGATAAGCTATGTGAACTTTATAAGTTTAAAAATAACAATTCAATATCTTGTATATTGATTACATGACTTGACATTATTTGTATTTATGGGGTTGTAATTTGAATTTCTTGGGAATTATTTATAAATTACTAACCAGTTTGAGTGTCTGGTAGTATGTTGTTAAAATTTTATATAGTGCATTGGTAAGAATTTTGGATGGTCAGCTCATATTGATTTTTCATTCATGGATTGATATGATAATATGGACTTGGTTACAAATTAAAAATTGTTCTTTCCAGCCTTACCAAGTTTTATTGTCATATGGAGATAATTGAATTAGTATGATTTTGTTGGATTTCCAGCCTTACCAATTTCAATGCTTGATTGGCATTATTTTGAACTATGTAAATCCTTGCATTTTATTATTGTATCATGTTTGCTTCTAGAGGGACTTTGAACTTTTTGTTTACAAAAAAAATTGAATATGGATTAGGTAAAAGAATTTTTTTTCAAGGAATATATGGTTTTAGAAATTTTTGGGCTATTAGAGATTTGGGTCTGTCAAATTACCTTATTATAAAGTTTCAATCTTAGTTTATAATAAATTTAGTTGTAGTACCAAAGTAATCCTAATTTATATTTGGTAGTGTTAGTTGGAAAATATTTCAAGTTAAGGTAATTTTTATGAACTGAAAATTCCAAGTATTTTTCCTAATTTTGAAGTTAAGAAAGGCTTAAGATATGATTAATTGGTTTGAAATTTTTGGAAAATTCCAAGTTGACAATTTTGATTTTGAATGAGGTCGACATTTGCTTTTGACCAATGAATTATATTTGTTTTCAATAGAACCATATACCTCTTAATTTTGAATAAAGATTGGGTATATGAAATTCATATTTTTAAGGATTGTATTCTTTAAAAAGTAATAGTACTACTTTGAGTCTAAGATTTGTAAAATTTCCAATACTATAAAATTTGAACAATTGCTTTTCTTAAAACTAATTGTGGTACTAGTAAGATCTAATTGCATATTTAATTGTATTGAACTGAAAATAAAAGCCCTTTCTATGAAGTAAATTTTCTATAAACTTGAGGTTCCAAATAATATTCTAGTTTAAAAAATTGAGTAGATATTCTTGCTAAATATTCTCCAACTTCTTCTTGTCACTTGATTTTGGGAATTAAGGAATACTTCCAGAAATTGATTTACAAATTGACTTAGAATGAAACATAAAATGTTTATAGAAAATTTATGTGGGAACTTTTGGCAAAAATTTTGTATTTTTAAAGGACCGTTGGTGTGATTTAATATGGTATACATATAAATTCTTTGACATTTGTGCATATGTTTCTAAAAGTCAAATATATAATATCTTGTTACAAGAATTTTGCTAGGTAAAATTGATTATGCTAACTTGTTTGGAACCTTGTATAAATTAAAAAATTTTATATTTTGTTTTTATATTTTGAAAACTTATTGTGGAACTTTTGTGAGATCTTGTTGTTATGACCTCATTTGCCTTATTGTTTGAATTTACCAATCCTTCTAAGTTTTTCATTAGGTATGTGGTCTGTTTAATGACAAATATGTAATGTTGTTATTTATTTGATTATTGGATCCTTGGTATCCAATAAATATCTCGTTTAGTAGATAAGTGAATCAAGTGGGATAAACTTTGCATTGTTCACCCTAATTGGATATTTGGATACTTGTGTGACTAGTTTAACCTTAATTTTCTAAGTGTTGGAACTTCTAGTATTGAAGGCTTGGGATGATTTTGTATTTGAGAATTTAGAAAATATATATATTGGTTCTAAATACCTAAGTCTTGGAGAAACTTAGGTGATACATAATGATATCTGGTATCTTCTTTAAAATAAAAATTTTAACTATATGATTTCTGAAACTTGGATTTTCAAATAGACAAGAGTTGTGAAATAAAATGCTTGACAAGTTGAGTGAGGTAAAAAAATATAAAAAAATTAAAATTAAATTTATACTTGACACACTCAATTATTTTCTAAAATGCTTTATAGGTTCTTCCTATTATTAAAACGACTTTTAATACCATTTTTAATAACATTTTCAGAGTGTGGTATTTCAGTGTTATGAAACCTAAAGAAACCCTTACTAGTGTATTACTTAAAGTTTTTCATTTATAATAATTATGGGATATTATTTATATAATATGATTTCTTAACAAAAAGAAGACATACTTTTGAATCTCGTAGAGATATGTGTTTGTAACTTTGGAATAAGTTTTGAAATTTAAGAAAATTTATATTATGTTTAACTATGATTTGAAAGAAATTGACATATTTTAAGTGCTTAATAGTCTAATTAGTAAACTATCTATCAAGCGGGAAAAAAATGTCTTCTTGTCCTACTTACTTAGCTTAATAAGTGGAATTAGTGCTCTAAATATCAAACTGATTAACTATTAATGAGTGAGTACTATTTGTGATATTTTACTTGTACTGACTTTGGGATTGTGGAGACTCTAGTTATAACCTATTATGGATTAGAATCATCATTGAATTTGTTGGTATTGAATTTAACTTGTAACTTATTACTTGATTTAAATTGGATCTAAGTATTATTATGGTGGTATAACTGATGATATAAGGATCAGTTTACTTACGAGTCTATATTGAGAGTTATTGAACTCTACCATTAAATTTTCAAAAGGAATACTTAAAGATCAGAATTGATTTACCAATGGCCCAGGTGAGACCTTATTATGAACTAGTCTGGTATTCCTATATACCCATGATATTTGTGCTACACGTTTTCAAAACTGTTTTTCATTTAAAAATGAAATGAGGTTAGATGGGAGACATATGTCACTACAGAGACAACCTATTCTATTGGAACCTTATTTCTAGAGCATTGTAGTATTATTAACAGTTTTATTTGCATATCAGACATTAAGTCATTTCTATATGACTTTTCCTTGTACCAAAGATTTATAAAGTTTTTGGAGGTAAGTGACGATCTAGATTATTGTTATAATCTTGTGTTGTGCAAAGAGACTTGGAGAGTCTCTAGATTTAATTGTAGTATGTGTTATTATGGTATGATGTTACCTTAGGTAAAAAAATTGGGAAACCTTTGAACAATATTTATTATGCGAATACTTGCATTTTATATGCTTGGAATACAGTAATTTAGCTGGTGGTATTTGTTATAGTATATATTTCTATGTTGATGATTTTCTGTTATGAAAGTTCTAGTCTTGTTCTTGACTAAAAATATTTGTGTACATGGTCATTACACGCTCGTTATGAGGAACGGTAAATGACTTATGTCATTATACTTTTATTGTCTTTTTTGACCTTTGAACCCGTCTATCTTATTTATGGTGTAACACAAGTTATTTATTTCTATTTAAAACCTTGTTGAGTGCTATCTTGTATTGATGAAGATTTTGTTTAAATCTTTGAATTCAATGATTATTTAGGGCCAAGTTTAGTTGTAGACAAATGAAATTGTTCTAATGTGTTATTGATCTGATGTGATCTAGGGATGATATTGTACGTATCTAATATTAGATCAGCTAAAATATTTTAGTGCCTAACAATCAGTGTTCTTGTTATAAGAGTCATGTATTCTCAACTTCTTGCCTTAGGTATTATCACTACTTCTACGATTAATTACCACTGTGGGTATTATCACTACTTCTATGATTAATTACCAATTTGGGGTCATCATTTCCAATCATTGGTGTCGAGGTCTTAATACCTATTGATGAACTATCTCGTGATATCTCTTAATAGACCTTTTTAACTCATGTCTTATGTGGCCTTGATATGTTGGCAGAATTCTAATACCATAGGTGAAGTGTATATTTCATGCTCCTTGCTTACTAGTGTTTTATCCATTACTCTGACACTCTATAACTAGAGATTCACTCTCCTTCTAACTACCGTCCCTTGTCATTTTACTAGTAACTCATGTCTTGTTTGAATTTCGGGACAAAATTCTTTTAAGGAAGGAAACGTGTGAAATCCTACCTTTTTTTTTTAATTTAATATAATAAATTTTTTAGTAGTGGAACCCATTTACATAATTAAAAAAAAGCACTCTCAGCTCATCATTCTCTCTATCTCTCTCTCTCTCTCCCTCCTGATTCTCTCCTAACTCTCTCTCT